>NW_020769317.1:28179971-28219915 GCF_900518735.1 Pseudonaja textilis
CTTTCTTTCTTTCTTTTTTTTCCCAAGAAGCAAAGGCTGCAATTTTCTGCCAGTGCTCCTGAAGCCCATCTAAGCAATTTTTTAAATGAGGAGACCAATTTTTTTCCCCCCCATTAGGAATAAGGAGATCACAGCTCTAAGGAGCTGACAAGAAAAAAAAAAAAAGAGGGGGGGAGGGAGACCTCTTTTATTTGGGCCAAGGGAAAGAAAGGGAGCTACCCCACCGGTGCAAATGCCTCAGCTGGCCTGCCCGTTTTGAGGGCAACTCTTGCTATACCGGTGCATCCACCTGCGAAGTCGCAGAGGACAAAAGAGGCCACTGAAGTCTCCAAAGGAAAAGAGATGGTGGCAGGCCATGGTCCGGTCGACTAAGAAGGGGGATCGGGGGCGGGCCCGCGCCCCCCCCCCGCACGCCCCTCGCCGAGGTCACCGCTGCGGGCCCCTTTGCTTGGCTAGGTTGCCACCGCTCAGGCGGCCTTGCTAATTCCAGATGCGGCCGCCTCACCGCGCGCGCGGGTGTGTGCGTGTGCGCGCGCGCTTCCCTTTTCCCTCCCCCTCGCCTTGATTCCACCAAGGCGATACAATAGAATAGCCCCAAATGCGGATTAGGCAGCCCCCCCCCCCCCCTCCCCCGCCCCCCCCCCCCCCCCCCCCCCCCCGTCCGTTAAAAAAAAAAAAAAAGAGGGTGATTCAGCAAGCCACAATCCCATCCGTTCCACACACACACACCCCGCACCTCACACACACAACCCTCTCCTCCGGTCTCTCCCCCTCCTTCCTCCTCCTCCTCCTCATTTCTGGGCTGAGACTTTCTCCCCTTTCTCGTCCTTTCCTTTCCTTATTATTGGGCGCCCCCCCCCCCCCTCTCCCCCCCCCCCCCCCGTTCACCGCCGCTCACCCATCACCTCAGCCAGGTGGCCTCTGCTGCCCACCTGCCCATCACCCCACGCCCGGCGCCTCCCTCCGAGCGCAAGCTTTTTTTCTCTCTCCTCTCCATCTCTTCTTCTCCCCCGCCCGGGTTCCTTCCTCTGCTCGGAATGAGGCTCCTAAAGACCAAGTGAGGTCACGGCCGCCTGTTCGCAGGAGAGAGAGAGAGAGAGAGAGAGAGAAGGGGGCGAGGGGACGGGGGTGGGGGGCCAGGAAACTCCGTGGAAAGGTCGCTCGCTCTGCGCCCGGGAGGGCTAATAATCCGCGGGCGCGGGGTGGTAGGTGAGGGGCGCGGGAGAGGCGAACGCGCGGGCTTCCCGCTCCCACGCGCGCGCTCCCACCCCCCGCGCGACCAAGCTTCATCTCTCTCTCTCTCTCTCTTTTTCTGGGCTCCCCCCCTCGCCGGCGCATCAGGCGCGCACACAAAGGCGAGGAGGCGGAGGGGGGGGGGGAGGGAAGGAGGAGAATGAATATTGATTGCTGTTAAAAATAATAAAGGGGAGGGAGGAGAGCGTGAGGGTGCGCGTGTGTATGTGTGTGAGCGAGCGAGCGAGCGAGCGGCCGGGGAGGTGGGGTGGGGGGGAAGGCAAGTGAATGAAACAAACTGCTGTCGGAGGCGGGAAGGCAGTAGCTGCGCTCCTGGGAAGGAGAGAGACACACACACACAGAGAGAAAGAGACAGAGACATCTTTGAGCTTGTGATTTGGGTCAGTATCTGCATGTATTTCGGAGGGGGTGGTGGGGGTCGTTAAGCGACGGGAAGGTGCCCCCACCCGCCTCCAAAAAGGCGGCCGTGGAGCTTGTTTTGAACCTTGCGGCGGTTGTCTTGGTGGCGGTAAAGGGATGTAAACACTGGAGTCCATAATAGACGCCTTTAAGTCCAGAGGTGCTGATGCTTCTCTCCATCCTTTCTCCTCCTGAACAGGAAAGCCTTTTTTCCTTAAAAGATCTTTATTTCCCTTCAAAGCTCTGACGGAGAGATCTCTTTACGCGAATCCTTGTTGGAATGGGATGACAGATTTCTGGTTGTTGTTGTTGTTTTGTTTTTTTCCTTCCAATTTTCCCTAAAGGATATTTCGCTCTGGCGTTTCTGAACCCTTCCTTCTCTCTAATCCTTCTCGTTTCTCCCCAGCTCCTTCAGCAGCAGGGTTCAGGTGGGGGGGGGGGGGGGGAGGGGGAAGAAAAAAATATCTATATATATATATCTATATATAAAAACCCAGAATGGGAAGTCTGGATCGCTTTAGATTAGAACTATGTTGGTGGGATATGGATTTCCTATCTAGAAGGTGAGATGGGGGCGGGGGAAGTTGATGATCCGGAGGTGAAGATGGAGGAAAATATGAAGTGCTTGTGAGGAAGTAATTTCTTAAGCTTCAAGGCCGGGTCTTGCATAACTGCAGCTGTTGGTGGTGGAAGAGGGGAATGAGTCCTTCCCCCCCCCTTTTTTTTTAAAAAAAGAAAACTGTTTGGAGGGAGAAGAAAGTAGATTGGCCGCATGCTGCGAAGGGACGCTAAACATTTAAAGACTGCAGTGAAATCAATGAGCGCTACAGAAATAGTCTTTGGCCCAGCTATTGCAATAGGGCAAAATGTTCAGAGAGCGATTTTTTTTTTCCTCTTCTCCCTTCTGCAATGCGGGACGGAATTAAAAAGATGCCTAGAATTTGCGGGAGTGTTTCTTTTTTCTTTTCTTTTTTAGAGGTCAAAAGCCAGTAAACGTCTTTAATGAAGCATTTTGCTCCCCCCCCCACCCCATAATTCCATCCTTCCATAATTCCATCCTTCCATCCATGATGGATTTACTGTATTTACTGTTGTGTTTGTGTGTGCGTGTGTGTGGGGGGGCGGGGGGGGGGGGGGGAAACCATAGGCTTGTTTACATGGGTTCCTTTTGCTGCATCGGCTGCCTGTTTCTTCAATGCAGGTTTTTTTTTTTCCCCATCTTCTCCTCTCATTCGGGGTGACCTGGTGCCTTATGAAAGACGGATCTTGCATTTATATATATATAAAATTGAGCAGAGCAGGTCTGGATGGTTGATTTTGTTCTTCTCAAGGAGGGCCATTAAAGGCAGAGGATGGCGGTGGGGAAGGAAGTGCCTTGCTAATAAGGAAGACAGAAGGGGCTTGTGTTGAGAACAACCAACCTGAGAATTAAGGGTTTAACAAGAGCTCTTTGGAGAATATTCTTGATTTACTGGGGGGTGGGTGGGTGGGTGTAAAGCAGGAGGAAGCCACCGTGCACGCTTGAATTTGGCAGTTTTTCTCCCCCTTAGCATTTGCTTTTTCCCTGTAATATTTCATTTCTCCCCCCCCCCCGCCCCCACCTCCCACCCCCTAGGATAGCAACGTGCACCATGTTGCCAGGATTAAAATTTCAAAACAAAGGAATGCTTGGGAGAGCTCAAGTGATGCCTTCTTTATCATATGACATCCCGTGAAAGCAAGGGACATCTGATAACCCTAAATTATATCTGCACATCTTTCTCTCCCCCCCCGTCCCTCCCCCTCTCCCTATTATGAAATGGATGACAGAGATGGTGTGATCTGAGCTGTTAAATTAGGACATGCCCCCCCCCTCTTATTTGCCTCTTCAGGATGGGCTCTGGCTCCCTTTCTTTACCAGTGTTTCAGGGCGTCTAATCTTTTCTGTAAAACCTCTTGTTTATTGTTGTCATGCACGATATGGTACAGGGAGAGGGGAATAATGTTGTATTGGGATACAAGCCACCCTCAGCAATCTCTGCTTCATGCTGACTGTTGGGAAAATGACTGTTTCCTCTTCTTGTTCGAGATGTGTGTGAGGATGTGTTTATAGGCGTGTGAGTGTGCTGGATGAGAAAGGCTGTTTATGCAAGGTTCCCAGAGGGGATGAGTGTGTGTTTTGCTGGCTTATTTGTAACTGTTGTTTAATGGTTTCCTAGCAGGGGTCAATCACTTGGATAGGTAGAAAGGGTGGTCGTGGGGAAGGAAAAGGGGAGATCAAAGGCTGTCATTTTGGCAGGGGAGGTTGCTACCTTACGGAAATGTTTGTATACTTTCAAACCATGATGGAGTTGCAATGGCACTCGGAGGTCATCAACTCAGTATTCTGCACCAACCCTAGAATAGCACAGGATAATAGATGGATAGAACAACAAATGCAACAGCCAGTGTGATGTTATGATTAAAAGGCTGTTCTCTTCTCCCAGGGAATTCTGAAATCAAATTCACTGCTCAGGTGAACCTTCCAAAATGTTTTGTAGGATAAAATGAAATAAGGACTCTGCCCTGGATATGGAAAGAATAGTGATGCCACATCTGGGCTGCAATAATCTAGATGATCATTAGAAGGTAGCAGAGAGAAACAGAAGCTATAATTCTTTTCTGCCATCTAGTGGGCTCTGGATTTTAGCAGCGAAGGCATCATAGGACTAAGAAAGAAAGCATACAAATATAATACATTTCCAGCAAGAATTATCCTTCGCACTGACAAGTCTTTTGCACACTGGAGCTTGTCACTTTCAGTTCTAGGAGAGAAGCAATGGCAAACCACTTCTTAAAAATCTTGCCAAGGAAAATGCAGGGACTTGTTCAGGCAGTCTCTGATAATTGGACATGATTGTGTGGAAGAAGAAAAAAAAACAATGTTGTGTTGGTTATTTGAAGGATTAAATAAATCATTGTTAGAATCAGGCAAAGGGGCTCATAGCAGTTTGTACTGGAGCTAAACAGACCACTTAACAGGCTCAGAACAATACAATTCCCTGTATCTGTTTATAGTATGAATTCAGCCATGTTTAGTGGAATTAAGTCATGCTGTGATTTGATTCACACATTATGGTGAATTACAGCTTGTTTAATAGTGGTTTGTTGTTACAGTGAGCAACTTGGCATAATGCACTAAAATATAAAACTTGGCTTACAATTATAGTTAGAGTCACAAAACATACTAAACCAAAAGCAAAGCAATGATTTTATGCAAAGTATGAATTTGGCTTGCGTTCATTAGGAAATAAATCCTATTTGATCACAAGGGAACTTGCTTGTTAATAATCATGCATTAGAATGTGTTACAATTAGCAGGAAAAAAATCTTAAAGAATAATTTAGACTTTGTCTCAACAGTGCTTTTTCTAAAAGGCAACTAGATTTTCTTGGATTTTTTTTCCCTTTTGAAAATGTTTAGCTTCTCATCCAGGAAGCTTCTTCAGTGCTGAGTATTCTTCAGGTTTATGGCTATTTAACAACAGTTCTAAGTTATAACGGCCTCATAAAGAATGACTTATGTTCATTCTCAAAGTTATGACTGTTGCATGTTGTGATCATATGATTGAAATTCAGCCACTTGGCAACAAGCCTGCATTTATGATGTTGTCTTGTGGTCACACAATTGTGATTTGCGATCTTCCCAGCCAACTTTCAACAAGCAAAATTAATTGGGGAAGCTAGATTCTCTTAACCACTCTGCGACTCACGTAATTAGCACATTATGGATGTAATGACCATGGCAAAAATAGTTGTATAATTGGGTAAAAATGAAAAAGCAAATGATGACTAGCTTTACAGTGGAAATTGCTGTCCCAATTGTGATCACGAGTGGAAAACTGCTCATTTGGTGAGGAGGTCTATGAAGGTCATCTTCAATACAGTTCTTTCAGCAGTCTCAAATGTTTCCATACCAAATGGCTTCAATGACCCTCAAAGAGCTAATGGCTGAGTATCAGAATACCAATGACCAGATTACAGATTAACAGAATTTAGGGAAGGGACCTTGTAGGTTATCTAGTCCAGCCCCCACCCACCCAAGCAGACACCTGCCTACACTATTTTTGACAATGGCAGTCCAGTCTCTTCTTGAAAGCCTCCAGTGATGAAGGTCCCACAACTTCCAAAGGCGAGCTGTTCCATGGGTTGATTGTTCTCACTGTCAGAAAAGTTTCTCCTTATTTCCAGGTTGAATCTCTCCTACTCATTTTCCATCCATTATTCCTTGTCTGGCCTTCGGGTGCTTTGGAAAATAGCTTGACCCCTTCCTCTCTGTGGCAGCCCATCAGATATTAGAAAACTGCTATCATGTCTCCCCTGGTCCTTCTCTTCACTGGTCTAGCCATGCCCAGTTGCTGCAACCATTCATTGTATGTTTTAGCCTCCAGCCCCCTAGTGAGTGAAAAGAATATAAATCCTTCCATTCTCCACCATTCAGTGAGAACTGAAGAAGCTTCTTGGATGAGAAGTGAAATGTATTCAAGGGAAAAAAGAAAGTCCAGTTGCCTTTTGAAAAGCATCTTTGGGATTTCCAAGGCATCATATTGTGATTAAGTTATGTGCTGTCTGGTAATCTCAATGAAAACCATTCTTGCATCCTCTCCCACATGTAGTTTTTACAACATGTTTATAAAACTCTAACATAATCTTCAGATTCAGATAAAGAAGGCATTACTAAATGCTTATAAATTGTAATGGAAAATTATGATTCTTGGGGTTCCACATAAGTCAGCAATTGAGAAGTGCAAAGTAGCAGTTATGTCCCAAGACAAGGCAGAACACAAGAACCAACTGGGATGAGACGTGAAAGGTTTTCAAGGAAAAAAAAACCCCAAGAAAGCCCAGTTGCCTCCTGAAAAAAGCACCTTTGGGACAACAATGACCTGGATGACTGATCATCTCCATAGACATTGTCCCAAGACAACTTCCTTAGCATTGGAGATGATCACATCGTGGAATAATGTACTAAAATTTCAAAGTGAAAGCAGGAGAAGCTATTTATATTGGGGAAATCAACCCTTTTGGGTGGTTGAGCCAAATTGTTCTGTAATGAAATAAGTACAATGTCCAAGAGCCGGGTTAGAATACATTAGGAACAGAAACACTGACTTACTCTCCTCATTGATATGATGGAGACTTTTGGCAGTGAGCAAGCTCTGCTAAGACAAACGGAGTAACTGTCAGTGTTCCATCTAACAACCTCCAAACCAATAAACTCTGAGACAGACATTTCCTCAAAGTTCCATTTTATTAGAGTTGTCATGTTGGCACATCTGGGAAAACCCAAATCTGAGAGTTCCGGGTTTTCCCTTCACAAAAGAAAATCAAAGATCCATCCCCTGCACCCATCAGTCCAACACAATCAAATCTTTGTCCCAACTGGAGACATCCCTCCAGTCACTCCCCTCCAGGTGCAGGGCAACATGTCCTTGACTCTCTGAGAAAGACTGTTGAGTCTAATCTTCTACCTCACTATGAAATCCCCTCTCCCAAATTCCCAGGCACTGAATGTGGCAGCCTTGAAACTTCCAAGTAAAATATGGCTTCCAAGGCTGACAGTAAGTTTTGAGGGAGACCTTATTACTTAGTAGTACAATGCTGGCTTCCCAGGTTCAAACACTGGTTAGTCAGCTAATAGGACAAAACAGGCAATCCTCAACTTAAAACCATTTGTTTAGTGACCGTTTGAAGTTTCAGCAGTGACTTATGACTGTTTTTCACAATTACGACTGTTGTCGTACCCCCATGGTAACGTGATCAAAACTTGAACGCTTGGCAACTGGCCTGTATTTATGATGGTTGCAGTGATCACTTTTCGTAACAAGCAAAGTTAATGGGGAAGCCGGATTCATTTTACAACTGTGTTACTAAATTAAAAACTGCAGTGGTTCACTTAACAACTGTGGCAAGAAAGGTCATAAAGTGGGGCAAAACTCACTTAACAACTGCTTTGCTTAGGAAATCTTGGGCTCGCTTGTGATTGTAAGTCGAGGACTACTGGTGTTGCAAACATAGCCAATCTGGCTAATTTATGATTCATTGTACTGGAAATCCATAAAATGAACCCACTCAGGAACTAGGTTGTACATATATAACAGCATGAGGCATTTCCTGCCTTAAAATATTGAATATGAATTTTATATACATTTTAAATAAGTGTTTTAAATTTTAAGCAATTATGGGGTGGGAAGAAATATGGCCTTCCAGGTCTTGTTGAATTTCATCCCTCATTAATATTGACCATTGACCATGTTGACTGAGCCTAATGGGAACTGAGGTCCGTCAATGCTTAGAATACCGTAGGCTTCCTACTTCTACTACGCTTCAGAATTGCTTTCGTACGTGATGTTAAGCCAATTTATTTAATCATGGTTTGGTGAATAAGACAATGGTTTCTACATCAGAAACCATTCATACAATAGTTCATTACTTTTAAGGCATGAATTCATGCAATATACTGGACTCCATAAAAGAAACGTCATTACAGCTTAACCCAATACATGAGCCCAAGTTTCAATTTTGCAATCTTTTCCTTTAGTGTTGCCTGGATAGATTTTTAGGCGTTGAAATATCTTGAGACAAGAACCTATGTACAGTATTTAATTTCTTCCTTGTAAAATATCTGGAAAGATTGATTGAATTTATAAATAATACATTATATTATCAGTACACATTAAGGAGAATTGGGATATTCTCTTATATATCCAGAGTGGTAGACAGAATGTTGCTTGTATGGAACATTCTGTTAAGAAGAAGAAAGTCTCAACATAAGCAAATGCCTCTGACAGCTACCTAAAATATAGACTTTATTTTAATGTACTTGCTCCCCTTTAAGGGTCTTTAATGCACGGCTGTAGCCCTTTTTTAAAAAATAGAACTATTCTGTAGCACGATTGCATTTTATTAATGGAGAGAATTCTGTTAACCTCTGTTCCCTTCCTCAAATGATGATTTTGTTTTGCTAGTTAGCTAAAATTAGGTTTTAATAGATAAAGCCAGACTATTTTCTTTGTGATTCAGGCTTGGCTTTATATATTTGATAACCTGTAATTGTTCTGAGTGCAACTACAGAATATATCCCTTAAAAAAACAACCGGTTCCTATAGCTGAATATGACAAACTGTCATTTGCTCCAGAGAAGCTAAGCTAATGCTATGCTCTAGGTAGATCCTATTGGAAATATCTTTCCAAAAGCAGTTTTTAATGACCATTTTGTTAAAGTAAGACAGCCATTTAGGATCCCTCTGATCATTTCAGTGTCACAGTAAAATGATCAAGAGAGGTAGCATCTTCCCTAACAGAAAATCTTCTTTTATAAAAAAAATAAAAACCAGGCTTTTCTACTTTAGAGTCAATGAATAAGAACCTGATAGGCAAGTAGGCCAAAGCCTGTACAAAGAAAAAAAAATACTGCTTTAGACACCTACCTAATACATATTGAGTTCAAACCATAATATGGTTTATTTGTCTTAGTAGGTATAATAGCCAACATTCATGGCTTAATTGAAATCATGACAAGATTTACATTTACAGTAAGAAAGGATATGGTTTGTTTCAGCCTCAGAAGAATAGGCGCACAAAGAGAGAGTTCATTCTGCAGAAATTAGATTTATGAATCTGGAATTATTATAAATTGTTTGCCATGACAACTAAGTGCATCTTCCTTATTGAGATTATTTCTAGTAATCAACAGCTGGAGGGAATCAATGAGGATTCCCTTCTTACTCTGTCTACAACAGGAGTGTCAAATGCGATTTCATTGATGGCTGCATCAGGGTTGTGTTTGACCTGGGGGGGGGAGGAGCTGGGGTGTGTGGCCAGGGGGTATGTGACCAGCCCGATGTCACTCATGTGATCAAATGCCACTTTTGCTAGTAGTTTGTTTTGCTAGGATTCTGCCAGTGAAAATAGAGTTCGCGCACGGCCCTCCCGAGCTCCGTTTTCACTGGCAGGAGTACTGTGGGCGGGTCCTTTGCTGTTTCCAGGGCAACCCCACGGGCCAGATCTAAGCACCCTGTGGGCCGGAACCAGCCCACGGGCCTTGAGTTTGACATCCCTGGTCTACAGCTTTGAGAGGCACATGATCAATCAGTGTGGAAAAATGAATAGACTACATACGAAAGACTTGTTTTTTTTCTCTCCAGATAAGGGGATGTTAAATTCACTGGCAATACAGTACTGGAGACATCTTTGTATTTGTCTATCAAAGTTTCATTTTTGAGAATGGGGTGGGAAGAGGTAATTGTCTCAAATTCATCATTTTCCTTTTTGGCAAGTAGAATACTTCTTCTTGGGATTATGCTATTCAGGCAGTTTTCATCTTATTTTTAGTTTGAATTAGTCATCTAGAAGATGTGAAGAAAAGCAGATCATTATAAAAATCATATTGATTGCAACAATTCTTATGATGACTTTTCTTGATATAGGAATATCCTCAAGTAACGATTACTCTATTTAGCAACTGTTCAACGTTATGGCAGAAATAATAATTTTATGAAGGAAAGCCATAATAAGATCCTAATGATCACAGTAGGCAGTAGCAACTAACACGGAGAGAGTCTTGGGAATCAGTTGGTGCAATTAATGGGTTGAAAGTGCTTTTATGGATGAACTGGATATTTCAATATGGTGGAATGTTAAAAAAATGGAATTATCTAAATGTATAACCCATTGTTGACTGTTTAAATTTATTTACGTAATGTACATTAATGAAACCAACTGATCAAAACAGCCGAGACAGTTGTCCACAAGTCCTTCTTTCCACACTTTCTCTGCCAATGGAGTGTTTACTCTTTTGTAATTTTTCAAGTATATTCCTTATTAATTGACAGGGGAGAAGGGCACCTCTGAAACTTGATTCATGTATTCGGTAGTTATTAAGCGTATGTTCTCTGTCCTTTATTTCATTTTCTGAGTGAGATGACTAGTCCTTGAGAAGACGTCTTTACCCGTAATCTAGTATATGATGATATATCTTAAAGTTCCCTCAATATTGTTAAGGAATAAATAAACTCTGTATAGTTTTGTTATCTAAATAGCAACACATCTTGTTTCCAAAAGCCATCTGTTCCCTTTGGCCACACAGCTTTTAAAAGCCAGTCTCCCTCCCCCCACCGCAGGTAATGGTAATAAGAGATTACTTACACTTTCCTTCCCTTTAGGTGCTACTGTATAGAAAGCATAACATGTTAAATGCAGTCGTGTAGTAACAGTCATATATAATTTGGTTCTGTATGGAAATATTGCTGTTATATAAAGTAATATAAAATAATTTTCTCCAATCTGGTTCTTACCAGGTTTATTTCCCAGCCAAATAGTTTTTGTCCAAGTTGATTTGGAATTAAGGAGATGAAGCCCAATGTATTTGGGAGAACTAACTTGTAGAAAGGATTGCTCTGTGCTGCTTTGGGTATCTGCTGTAGATGTCTCAAGATGTATCTCTAGCCAATTTAAAAACAATTGCATATAGTAATAGACAAATTGTCTATTTGAATACAAGTAAATGGAAAGAGATCAAATAAACATCCTATTCATGACAGCTGTGGAACACAACAGTAGTATAAAAATATGTAAGTAAAAAATTTGGAGAAAATATCTTACTATCTAAATAGTTTGGGGAAACCTCTAAATAAAATAATTTCTTGCATGGAAGATCTGAAATCTAGGCCTAATATCTCCAGCCACTGTATTTTATTCTTCGTTGGGGAAATATTCTCTGGCAAGCTTTCAGAATTATTTTATTATATCCTATAGCAATAATGAGGAGTCTCAATATTGTCCTTGCGTTGTTTGTTCCCTGATTTAGTCTACTTGGTTGGCATTTCATGTAGCATGGAGATATCTTTTTAGTAATGTTGCATATAGCCCTTTTTACCAAAAGAATATAGAATTGCTCCATGCTTCTTTAGGGACCCCAGAAAAGCTCTCCTTTATGAGCACATAATTTACCTGGATGTACCTTCATGCATATTTGTTCTTAGTGTTGAAATAAACTACCTTCTGTCTTTCAAGAGATCTTATTTTTAAACTTGGCAAATAAGGGACAGATGGGTTGTAATTCCCAAGGAAAAACAATGATTACCCATGGCAACAGCAACTTTTTCCCCTTAGAAAAATAAGGCGGAAGGAGCAAGGAAGAATCAATATACTGGTGAATTATCATGTATGAATATATGTTACGTGAATATAACATCATAACATTTATTGCAAATATAATTTTAACCTCCATTTTTCTAGGTGACTATATCGAAAACAGTTGCAAACACTTAGGAAAGAACAAAGTTACTAGAAGCTGGCATGTTTTTTTTAAACATACATTGTATCAGGTAATTTTATTGGGTTTTTTTTTTGACAAAGCAGCAAGATTAGTAAACCCTGGGAATGCTACAGATGTGGCCCACTTAGAGTTCAGTAAACATTTAATAAAAATTTGACTATAGCCTTCTTGATAAAATGGACAATATGGGACAGATGGTCCTGCCACCTGATAGATTCACAGTTGGTTGAGCAAGAATGTACAACATTTGGCTCTTAATGGATCTATTGTATGTTTACATGGAAACAGGTATGCAATGTGGCATTTCAAGATTCTATCCTGGGCCCTCTGCTCTTCAACATTTTTATAATTGATCTAGATGAGGACATAGAAGAAATGCTCAGCAAATTTGTCAATAACTTCAAGCTGTGGGGGATTCCAAAGGTGCTTTTTTCAAGAGGCAATTGGACTTGTTGTTTTTCTTTGAAGATGTTTCACTTCTCATGCAAGAAGCTTGTTCAGCTCTGACTGAACGGTAGGGAATGGAATGGTTTATATTCCTTGTAGACAGCTGGTCATTTGCATTCTTTTAGAGAGTAGTTGAGGTCACCTGGAGGTTTATCTTTGTCCTCAGGGTCACCTGCATAGTGCAAATGGTGAATGGTTATTCTTCCAAGAATAACCTTTTGTACCTAAATGAGTAGAGGGGAAATGTGCTTAAAATGTAGAAATGTTTAGCTCTTCTTCAGGAATATAGCTCTTGTTCTATAGGAATTCCAAATTCTGTACAGTTTGTATGAGTTAAAATATTTCATCTTCCTTAATGAAGCTTCAGATATTTCTACCACGTTCCAGATTTAGATCAAACATTTTTATGGGCTAAAACTGGGTTAATTAGAGTGATGGATGTTCCAATTGCTTGTGAAATTTTAGAATAATTTTAGCTTTGTTTAAAAATCTACAAATATTAGTATTGACTATTCCAAATTCTAACTTCCATTAACAGCAGTCTCCCCAGTAAATTATATGAAAGGATATGAAGACTAACCATTTGTAGGTTAGGTTAATACTTTGTGCATTCCTCTTTGCTAAAATTTTGCTTAAATTTACAATCATGGCTGTATTTAATTTTACATGTCCCATATAAGACATATTTGTAATTTGATAATCCATCAGTTTCTTCTTTATCCTATGCAGGCCAGGGAATTATCTGTGTTTACACCCTGCTCAGATTTTAACCTGCTTACATGTAACCTGCTGCTTGGATTTTGCAAACGAATCTTTGCTTGCATAGTGCTGATTTAACAAAAAAAAATTTTTTTTTTAACTGGGGAGGGGTTCAAAGGGAGAAAAAGTTATAAAGTCACAAAAGAAAAAAGAAAAAACAGAAAAAGAATGACTTACCTTCCTTGGTATAGGTACAAATATATAAAATAAAAATTTGCTCTAAATTAAAACAAAAACATATAAACAGTATGCATACTAAATATTAATAAAACAAATAAAACCATAGTACAAAACAATTACATTCTAAATTTAAGCCTAAACCTTAAAAATATACAATCTATATACCTAATAAGAATAAAATACTTCTATTTCTATAATCATAACAAATCCAGTGATCAAATCCTAAAACCAAACATAGCATTTGTAATAAATTAATTTATTTTGGCATTATGAGACCTTTATAATTCATCACACTTTTGCAAATCATATGAATAATTCTGGCTGCATATACACTACAGTAGTTCTCTGAAGAGCTGTTTGGCAGCTTTCACGAATGTAAAATAATTCTGTTTTGAAGGGATGCCCAGATTAAAACTGTTTTAAATGGTGACAATAATAAGAACAACAGAATGAGAACTTTGAAGCTGCTGACCTACAATTGAGAAGACAACCCTAGTTTTCCCCACTAGAATGAAGTATCTGGTTATTTAAATATAGATGTATTTAAAAAGATTAATGTTGGGCATACTAGGTGGGACAAGTATGTAAATTTATTATGGTGAAACTTTAGGGTGAGTGATTGACCCCCTCTTCTCTCTGACAACCCCTCAAATATTGGAAGACTCCTATCATGTCATCCCTAGTCCTTCTTTTCATTAGACTAAGCATATCCAGTTCCTGCAATCGTTCATCTTAGCCACTAAATCCCTTATAATTAACAGATTAACAGAGTTGTAGGTCATCTAGTTCAACCCCCCACCCAAGGAGGAGATTCTACACTATTTCTGACAAATGGCAGTCCAATCTCTTATTGAAAGCCTCCAGTGATGAAGCACCCACAACTTCTGAAGGCAACTTCTGTTCCGTTGGTGGATTGTTCTCACTATGAGAAAATTTATCCTTATTTCTAGGTTGAATCTCCCTTAGATCAGTTTCCACCCATTATTCCTTGTCTGACCTTCAGCTGCCTTGGAAAATAGCTTGACCCCCACCTCTCTGTGGCAGCCCCTCAAATATTAGAAGACTCCTATTATGTCATCCCTGGTCCTTCTCTTCATTAGACAAGACATATCCAGTTCCTGCAATCGTTCATCCTATGGTTTGGCCTCCAAACCCCTTATAATCTTTGTTGCTTTTTTCTGCCTTCTTCCTATGTTCTGAACGTTTGTTTTTGGTATGGTGACCAGAACTGGATTTAGTATTCCAAGTGTAGTCTCACTAGTGCAGTACAATACTATCTATGATCCTGAAACTATACATGTATTGATGCAACCTAGGACTGCATTAGTTTTTCAACTAAACTTAATACAGTTCATGATGCCAGCCATCTACATACCAATCAGCTAATAGGAAGGTACCACATGATTCAAGGAACAGCTCAAAGCATGCATTTCAGTAGAGAAGGTCCTGAAGATGGGCTCCAGCATAAATCTTGAAAGCTCAGAAGAGTACATCTCTGGTCAATTTGGGTGACCCACCCAAATTCAATCGCATCACTATCCTGGGACACATCTATTTGCCTTCATTCATAACACAGTTCTTTTTCTGCTAGAAACTTTGATTGCTGATTCATTTTTTGTGTGTTTCTGAAGTGTCTTCAGAACAGATGGATATTTAACCTTAGAGTGATGTATGTATACATTCACAGCACCCGCATAAGCAGATTCATTCGGGAGATTTAGTTCAATCCCATACTTTACAAAAAAGGTTAAAAATACCATTTGTCACAAGTTTCTTTCCTTCTGTTTTAGAAACAAGATGTATTGAGGCAAATACAAGATAGCAGAGTGCAGCACTGTAATAGAAATTTAAGCAATATAACAGAATAATGACATGCATAAAAGGTTCATCATATTGGGAATCAAGGTTGTTGCTGCAGATCAGTTGAAGTGGCCAATAAATATTCTATCAGATGAAATAGGACTAGATGCATAAAGAAACCACTCAGGTCTTAGCACAACAGAGTTAACATTTGCCTGTAAGATTGCGTGTAAAATTGTTTTAATGATATAAAGGCTCTTCCAATGGATAGTTGGGGTGTATTTCTTGATTGGAGCTTTCATTGAGGACACCTTACTGTTGATAATTGATCCAAGAAGCAGAACCTGTCCATCACTTCAGTATCAGCATCATCAGTTCTATGGTTCTTTGTTGTACCCATTGTCATTAGTTTGTTCTTTATATTTAATCCCATTTTTTTAACTGTGGTCCTTTATTTTCACTACTAGAGGTGTAGATCATTTTAGTTGTCAGATTAGTCAAATCAGTGTAGATAATTTATGTTTCTTCTCAACACTCACTTTCTTCCAGAGTAGTTTCCCTCATTTTATATTCTGCATATTTGATTGGGAGCCATCTGAGTTGGTTGTAAGATGGATGGTTATATATAAACATAGCTGGTTATAAGATGGATGACTATATATAAATAAAAATAAAAAATCCTAACACTGATGATATTACCTAGTTTGGGTAATGAAATGTCTGCAAGAAAACAACCAGAGAGAACCAAGGACCCTTCATTTTTAACCCTGAATTATAAATACTCTCCTTTATTCATAGTTTGGCTTCTTGGGCTATGTATAGGTTTTATGTGAGGACAGCAAAATGTTCTAGGAATCCCATTTTTCTAAGCCATTCCACAGTTTGTGGACACAACAGTAGGCTAAGGTAGCATGATCTTACTCCCTACTGAGGTCCAGGCCTGAATTTTTGGAATAAGACATGGCAGAAGATCCCCAGAAGTAAAGTAAGGGTTAATTTGCACAGAACTTTAAAATATATTACAGTGTTATGAGCTTTTTCCCCTCAGTCAGAACATTTCATTAATCCTGAACCTCAACCAGTGGAATGAAAAAAGGGTCGAACTGGTGTTTTTGGTATTTTGAATGTAAATTATGTATTACTTTCAAATATCTATTGCATTGCTCAAGTTGCTGAATGCAAAAACAACAACAAAAACAGTCAATTTTTTCTGTTCCATCAACTCTGTTAAGTTTCTTTTGTTTTTCAATAAAGTAAACATTAAATTTTCAATTCATTGGACTTGGTCTGCATTTTGAGACTACAATGCTAACATAGCACTGGAAGAAAGTTACTTTTATTCATACCAGTAGGACTAGTTGTTCCCCATTAGCAGAGAAAGGCACTCCAACTTGTAAATGGTTCGTAGTCACATTGGTAGCAAATGTAATAAAATTTTCCCCCTGCAATACTAGCCTAGGTTTTCCTTTTTAAAAAGATCATTTACTTACTCATGGAGCTTTGTCCTTAGCCTAACAAGAATAGAATTGACTACGCTGCTCTTTTATTCCAAACAAAAAGTTTCTATATCCTGGCTTGTTTCTATATCGTTGCATGATCTGCTGATTAAGCATCATATTCTTTAATCGTCCGCTAGTATCCTTCTTTAAGAGCCATAATGTTCTTAGAGTAGCTGTCTCCAGCTGGTGCCCTCCAGATCTATTGACTCCATATAATCCTCAGGTTGTAGTAAAATGCACCATTGAAAAATAGTTATTTATGAAAGTGCAGGATGTATGTTAAGGGAACAATTTATACTCTTTTTTAAAAAACAAATTTTATTCAGTTTTTCACATTAAAAACAAAAATCTCTTTTTAGTGGACAACATATTTCCGGGTCATCACCTTTACATACAAATATGACAGTAATTATACATTCATATATGCATATTTAATTCTATTATTACCTTTTCCATTCCAAATTTTTAGTAAGGAGAGAAACAAACACATTAATTCTAGCCTCTTTCATTAATCTCAATCGAAACATCTTTTTTTTTTCATTTCAATTATTTCAAATATAATCCTTTAATATTTACTTTAAAAATAAAGATAAACAATATGTGTTTGCCTAATAATAATAATAATAATAATAATAATAATAATTACCAATGTCTCTCCTCTCCTTGCTTTTAATAGTCTATATTAACTTATTAATTTAGTTGGTTCTTTAGTCTGTCATATTTCCTTTCCATTACACATTCTTTTTATAAATTCTAGATTAATACAAATTTTAACACTAAAAAAACAAAACAAGTATAGGTTCCCCCCACCTTTACTGCTTTGAGTGTGACATCTCCATGATTAAAATATACCTTTATTCCCTCATCTTGATTCCCAATAAACCATTAATTTTAAGAAGTTACAATAATAATCATTACATCTTTTCATTTGGATTCTGCAGCATATTTTCCCCCTTTAAGTTTTAATAAAAGTTATCAATATCTATATTACCCTATTTTCTAAATATTTTTAATTGCAGAAATATTCTTATTAACCCTTGTCACCCTGCAGAATCCCCCTTTTAATTCATCAACCATTATCTCTGAAAAAACAATTTCTTTTCAACATTTTACTGTTTCCGCATTTCTTGATTTCATGCACCTGTTTCTTACTGCTTCTCCTCCCCCTCTTTTCCCCATATCTTTTCTCATTCCAGTTTATATCCCTCTCTTTCTTAATATCTTCCTTTCCCCTTTTCTGCTGGGTCTTTCTGCCTTTCCCGACTTCACAGGAATTCCCCCTTTTGATTGCCTTCTTAAATCTCAACTTTCGACTCCTCCTCCTCTGAAGCTCTTTCTTCTTGTTCTTCAATCGCCATTTCCATTGTTTCTAACACAGAGCAAAGTGATTCGCCTCTTTCCTGTAGTAATTCTCTCATATTTTTAAGTTCCATTTTTAATTCCCGAAGAGATATCATCATTACACACTCTTGTATTTTATAATCATTAAAGTCCACAAAAAAACACTTTTATTTTCCTTCTTTCTTCTTTCAATTTTCTAAAGTTCTCAATTATTCCAGCCCAGGGTCTATACCAAAAACACCAATCAATCCCACAGTCAGTCTTTCCTTGCTTTTTTCTTTATTCTGGTTCTGCTTTCACTTTCTAAGATTCTTACTTTGTTTCAATATTTCTTTAGTGTTATATCCACACAAGTTCATTCAGAAACAGGATGCTTTCCCTTTTGTTTGAGCTCAAGTTTTTGTCAAAAGGTGGCACTCTCCATTATAGAAAGTCTTCACCTTTTTCCCTTATTTTTTTGTTTAGGGTTTTTCGAACCTCAATATTCCAGCACAGTCCAGTCTCCAATTTGTAAACTTTATTATTATTATTTTTTGATAGTCTTAAGTCCAGCTTTATTTTATGCCTGTTTATTGCCAAAATATTTTAGTCCAATTTAGTTAAATCTTTAGTTCCAGTTTCTTCCTTTCCCAGTTCGAAGCCCCGCTTAGCTGTCAAAAATATTTTCTTATTTTTTTTCCTGTCCCTTTGTAATTTCGCCTCTCACTTATCTTTTCTTAAAAATTCCATGTTACCTTAATCCCGGGATACTTTTGTTTAGTTGTATTGCCTAGTTGTCCCGGTTCAGATGTTATCCACCTCTTTCTTCCCTCCTGCACAAACCTTAATCCAGCTGAGTCCTCCTCTTTGGGGTGGCCATTTTAAACCACCGCTGCAGTTGTCTTCGGGGGGAAAAAGACCAAGCCCAGGGGGGGAGATGCGGCTCCCCTCAACCTGGATTGTGGCTTCCCCTTATTCTGCCACCCCTCCAAAGTAGCTTCAGCCCCTAATCGTAATGATCGGGGCTCTCCAACAAAAGAGCACGGACCATAGCCACAGAGAGTCACGATCTATGGTCCGTCAGCGAGGAGGCTCCACCTTCTTCTCTGGAACAATTTGTACTCTTAAATGAGAATATATATGTGAATTCACAGAGCAGACATTATATGTTAGTAGTGACAATCTCCCTTTGCACCATTCTACTGCTTAGAGTTTTTAATGGGATATCTGGTTGCATTACTTTATCACAATTGGCTGAGTAGCAGTTCTTCATCCAAGCAAATCCAAGCATTTTGGTCATATGTAGGGAACTATTATATTAAATAATGTTAAAACCTTTGAAAATCAGGAGTTAAAAGTCAGTATCTATCTTTTCATTCCAAAAAGAAATATACTCCACAGTAAATAATTCCACAAGTGTCAATAAAAAACAAAAATACCTTTGATAGGTTAGCCTGAAACTTCAATAAAGCTATGTTCGGAGGCTTCCTTTTAACCTGGATCCCTCTGAGTTATGGGAAGTTTGTTTAAGCTATCTATTCCAGGAGCTTTGGTATCTGTATCAGGGAAATTTCAAATAATTTGGGGAAGGATATATCTAGGACACTAATGAACAACTAATTTTATTCATTTCAGCACTACCATCATATGGGAAGTTAGTTCCTCACATAAAGGAATAACCTTTGAAACTAAAGTGTTATAGATGGTTGAACAGTGAATGACCATGTGATCAGCTGAATGAACACTAAAGCATATAAATATTGGATTCTAGAGGGTGCTCTCATTTAATCTATTATGCTTTCGGTGTTTACGGTCAGGTATGGAAATCTGATGTTGAAATCCTGGTATGAATTTTCCTCTTAGCTTGCCTGGCCTTATAGTAGTAAACAAGCAAGATGAGTGGCTTATAAATTTGATACATAATAAATAGAAAACAAGTCTGATTATATTGCAAGAGTTTTTTAAACTCCTAATGACCTAGCAAACAAGATGGCATGCTTAATTATGAGTATAGAATTTACAACAGATTTACAACCCATAGTAAATGTGTGGTTTAATATTGCAGAATTATTTATATTTAAATTGGGAAGAGTCCAGAGGTGGTATTCAGCAGGTTCTGACCAGTTCTGGAGAAACGGTAGCGGAAATTTTGAGTAATTTGGAGAATTGGCAAATACCACCTCTGACTGGAGATTTTACAGTATCCTTCCCCTGCCACACCCACCAAGCCACGCTCACAGAACCAGTAGTAAAAAAAATTGAATCCCACCACTGGAAGAGTCATTATTAATTTGCAGATAAGTTTGTGTTAAGATTACATATGGGAACTTTCAGGAAAGAAGCAAATGATTCATAGCATAGCTATTTACAAAAACAAAAAGCTATTTGGTAAAGACTCCCGAATAATGTTTTGTGCTGATCTTTACATATTAACTCAGTGAAGTGGAAGATTGCTCAACTTCTTTAACTGGTGTGAGTTGCTGAGCATAGCCTTTTTTCTTTTTTAATATACAACACTGAGAATTGCAGACGATGGGTTTGTTTGGCAGGCATTGATAAAATTTCCTCTCCACAATTTTCTGATGAATGTTCTTCTCTCTTCTGATCCCCTATGTCATTCTTCTACATGGGAAAAGAGAAGGCCCTGTAAAGAGGGAAGTTGCCAAGGGAAGTTGTATTTAGAATTGCATGCTAATGAACCATTTTAGAGAAACAATCCCGTTTCACATTACACCAGACGTTGCATCCATGCGTTCAATTAGTAGAAGAGAAATTTTCAGAGTTGTGCTAACTAGCTGGCATCTGTGTGCAAAGCGGGGAGTGGGGGGGCGGGAAAATCCATTTGCATGCAAAGCTGTACCACTGAGGTTGCCTTTTGTGAGGAGCTTTTCATGCATACAGAAGTACATATTAATATTGTCTCCCTGAAGGCATTTGTACTTTAGGTAGAGATATCAAGGGAAATCTAGTTGGTGGGTCCTGCTGGTTGCTCATATCCTATTTGGACAGATGGAGGAACTCATTGCTGTTTTAGAAGTACATCTTTGCTCAGCATGCGACCCAAAAGATTAATTCACCTGTGGCAAGATCTTTGGCCAGAACTGTGAGAATAATCTCTCCTTAGCATATGGGATCCTCAGATAATATAAATGTTAATGGTCCAGATCAGAGGTGGGATTCAAAATTTTTTTATTACTGGTTCTGTGCGTGTGGTGTGGCTTGGTGGGCATGGCATGGTTTGGTGAGTTTAGATTCCCACATGATAGATGATGTCACAGGTGATATTTTAAAGAGTGTAGAGTAGATCTTAAGCAACAAGTATCTTAAAAGCTCCTAAGTAAGTTTTTTAATTGTATCTTTTCCCACAGTGTCTCAGTGTTTTAAAATGTCTCAGAAATGCAATTTTACATCTACAATACACATTCCTAATAATCAGAAATGTATTAGATGAGCCACAATGGCACAGTGGTGAGAGTGCAGTACTGCAGGCTACTTCTGCTGACTGCTGGCTGACTGCCATTTGGCAGTTCGAATCTCACTAGGCTCAAGATTGACTCAGCCTTCCATCCTTTTGAGGTTGGTAAAAGGAGGACCCAGATTGTTGGGGTAAATAGGCTGACCCTGTAAACTACTTAAAGAGGGCTGTAAAGTACTGTAAAGTGGTATATAAGTCTAAGTGCTATTACTATTGCTGTTAGCTAATATCAGATGGGACCATAATTTTATCTTTCCAAGGTTGAACTTACTTGCAATGTATGAATTGGTTACTTACAGGTTATAGTCGAATACAATGAAATATAGTAACTTTTATTGATACTCTTATGTAGCTTTACATACATATGTGTATGAGAAACCCACATATATATGTAAGATTTCTTTTTTGTTCTGTTCCATTTTATGCCATTTCTTCTGTTGAAATAAATGAATTCCTCCCCAAAAAAGTTAGAAAAAAAGCCCAAGGGAAGATCATAGTGTAATTTCAAAGAGGTTCAACTGGAAATAAAATTACAAATGACTGTTGACAATCTCAACAATGGCATAAATCCAAAGAGTAAAATATGATTACTTTTTATATTTTGTTTAAAGCATTTTCATCCAGCCTTTAGTTGAAAAGGCTCCAGATTGTCTTACTGGTGATATTTGTAATTTACTCTTTTGCTTCAAGATTATGTTCTAACAGAAATGATGTACATGAAAGACTTATTTCGGGGTGGGAGAAAGAGAGAACAACTTTTAGCATAATTTTCTTAATGCTGCAGTTCTTACATAATCAATCAGTATCCTTAGGATCATAGGAGCCTGATGGCACAGTGGTTAAAGTGCAGTATTCCAGGCAAACTCTGCCCACAGACTGGAGTTGGATCCTGAAGGGGTTCAAGTTGTCTCAGCCTTCTGTCCTTCTGGGGTCAATAAAATGAGGATCCAGATTGTTTGGGGGGTGATATGTAAATAATTCTGGCATTCTAAACTACCCAGAGAATGCTGTAAAGCACTATGGGGTGGTATATAAGTCTAAGTCAGGGGTGTCAAACTCAAGGCGTGGGGCCTGGATCTAGACCATGGGGAACTTAGATCCAGCCCACAGGACTGTCTTCAAAGCAGCAAAGGACTGCTGCGCGGTGCTTCTACTAGTGAAAAAGGAGCTCAGGAAGGCCGCCTTCCCAAGCTCTGTTTTCGTTGGCAGAGGGTTGCAGGAGGCCATGGCAGCCAAAAACAGAGCTTGGGAACCTGTTTCGCTGCTAGAGTGCTCGGACCACTACATGCATCCCTGACACGAGTGATGTTGAGCTGGCCACGCCCACCCTGGCCATGTCCACCCCGGCCCCTGAGGCCAAACACTACCCTGATGCGGCCCTCAATGAAATTGAGTTTGACACGCCTGGTTTAAGTGCTATTGCTGTTGCTATCATTAGTTAAGTGACTGCTGGCTAGGACATAGTTTGTGGAAGCCCAAAGCAACTAATTCCTAAGCAGGTGCCTTGCTGATTCTCTCTCTTGGATGTTGAAAAGCCATCTTGTCATGAGTCAGTAATTTCAGAAAATGAACAAAGCCAAAAGTGACTGTCAAAAGTGAAAATGAAAAATAGAAGGAAGAGAAAGCATTCAAGGTCAAAAAACAAAACAAAACACCAGGAGCTGTAGGTCCTAAGGTAATCTTGCAAGGTGTAATAGATAAGCTTCAAATGCTTGACTCAGTAGGACATTTAAGCTTCTTGTTAGTGTTGACTATGAGTCTCTCAACAGACGAAGAAGTTCAGTAGTAATTATTATGGTCAGGTAATAGTTATTGCCTGAGTTGATGAAATATCCTTGCTCCATTGCTCCTTGAAAATGAAGCATTTGGGTATACTGTGACATTAAGGTGGTTTTAAAAAATGTTCTTATATTTATATGTCAATTGAGGCTAGCCTTGATCTAGAGAGATCATTTATCATATACTCTCCTGCAGTTTTCCCAAGGAACTGATTTAACACATTTTATATAATAAAGTAAAACTGTTGCTAATACCCTAAGTCCTTGGCATTAAAACTGTTCAGCAGTAGAATAGAAGACCTTAGGAAGAAAAATATATCTCATGAGCATGGTAGCTTTTTTCACATCCATTTATTCTAATCCTGGTTTGGAAAAATACGGAAAAGTAAACCAGCAGACCAACCAGGTAGGCTCATTCTAAATCAAGGAAATATATTTTTTGTTGATATCCTGGAGTGCAATGCAACAAATACCCCTCTTTCCCTAATAATTCAAATAGGGAATAAAGAAAACTCTGTAGAGCCATGGATAAAATTACTATGAAATATAATATGAACATAGAAATAGAGAAAGGAAGAGATATAGAAACTACTCATAAAAATAATGGGTGTGTGCCCCAATTTCCTGTTATGGCTGCTTTATACAAAAATCTTCATGATCATAACAAAAATGGCCAATACCACAATTATATTGCATAAATCTAAGTCTGGATGTGCATACACCAGAGGTGGTATTCAGCAGGTTCTGACCAGTTCTGGAGAACCGGTAGAAGAAATTTTGAGTAGTTCAAAGAACCAGCAAATCCCACCTCTGACTGGCCCCACCAACCCCATCTGTTCTCTGCCTCTGGAGCCCCAGCTGATCGGCTGGGTCTTCTTTTGTTGCCCTGCACAGTAGAACGGAGCTGGAAAGCAGGTTAGTGGGGTGGGAAGTGAATGAAGATTTTACAGTATCCCTCCCCTGCCATGCCCATCAAGCCCACCAAGCCACGTCGACAGAAGTGGTAGTATTTTTTTTTTTAATCCTACCACCTGCATACACACACCGGTAATACAGATATATTAGAAGTTTACTCCAAATTTCCTTCAGCGCTTAAGGTGATGGACTTCTTTCTTCCTCTTCCAATTTTTCTTCATTGCAGCAACAATAGCTGTTGGATTGAGAAAGACCGATTGGCCTAAAGTCATCCAGGGAACAGTTATGGCTGTAGGCAACTTTAAACACAAATCTATTCAACACCTTAACTATGCTATTATAATGACGGTTTTGTCTATTATGTTAAAAAAGATATGCTGCATAGTGGGGAAGTGCAGAAAAGGGCCACCCAAATAATAAAAAAGGAGAGAGAACCATCAATACAAGGGAAGGTTAATGTGTTTGGGGGCTGAATGATTTGGAGGGAAGAGGGGCCAAAGGAGGGCAAGATATAAGTCGTGGCAGAGGTGGGATGCTACTGGTTTGGCTCGGTTCTGCCGAGTCAGTAGAACCGGAGATCAGCTGAGACTGAACTGGTTCTCTCAGACAATCTGCTGTTGGGCCCACCTGCCTGCCCGGGCTCCCATACTGACCTTTATTTCCTGATTTTGAAGCACAGCTGCTTTGCGCGGCACAGCAGATTGCCATGTGCTGGTGTTGAAGACACAGGGAGCCCGCAGGATTGCAGGAGGTGAGTAGGAAAGCCTTTGCCTGTGGGCAAAGCAGGCATTTGGCGCATGCATGAAGTGTGTGCGTGTGTGCAAATCGCCCCTCCCAGCCACGCCCACCGAACTGGTGGTAAACCACTTTGAAACCCACCACTGGGCCACGGGTGCCAAACTCACTGCATCACGTTGATGTCACATGATGTATCATGACGTTTTTGCCTTTGTGGACCTGGGGTGGGCATGACGCATCTGGCCCACAGGTCACCAGTTTGACATCCCTGATATAGGTATATAAAAAAATCAATCTTTATTATAGCCATAGATCAACAAATACATTAAAAAACATTTCTTTGCAAGGGCTACTTAGATAGATCCTGTTCATTCTCCAGTCTCCACATGTCTGATGAACAGCACAGAAAAGTAGAAGGAAATAATAAACCAGAGACTATCTAGGCTATTTAAAATTGAAGCATTCTTTAGCAGATATGTTCAGCTTTCTGGATCTGGCACAGTCTGTTATGTGTGAAGGCAAGAGTATCAATTAAATGTTATTGCAGCTAGTTCTACAGTCTATCCATATTTCCTACTTGGGGGAAAGAGATAATTATGCTGACTGGAATGTTTTTAGTATTTAGTATTTATTTGATTTGTCAAACGCTTACAAGATACAGGTATAAGAATAAATATAGTTTTGAATACATGAGATAGATACTTATAAGAAAAAACCCCCAATAGGACAGGGACGGTAGGCACAATTGGTGTGCTTATGCACACCTCTTATAGGCCTTTTAGGAAGGGAGTGAGGTCAATAGTAGACAGTCTAAGTTAAAGTTTTGGGGTTTGAGTCAGGTAGAGTATTCCAAACATTGACCACTCTGTTGCTGAAGTCGTATTTTCTGCAGTCAAGTTTGGTGCGGTTAAGTTTGACTTTGGTGCTTGAGTTTGTATCTATTGTGTGCTCTTGTATTGTTATGATTGAAGCTGAAGTATATTGCATCTATTGCTTTGCCCTGATCGAGTTGTGTAGTCCATATGTTTTTGCCGTGTAAGAGTTGCAGATTACAGGATAGTTTTTTCCTAAAACCTAATTGTTTATTAGAGAGTATGTTGTTTGTTTTTAAGTGGAGGATGATGGATTGGTTAATAATTGATTCCATGACTTTACAGGTGACGCAGCATAAAGAGATTGGTCTATAATTTTCAACTAGGCTGGGGTCTCCCTTTTTGAAGATGGGGATGACCGTGGCTTGTGACCATAGTTTTGGCAAGGAGCTGGTCCTGAAAGATTTTTCAAAGATTATGCTTAGAGATTCGGCTATGGCAGTGGATAGCTTTTTTAAGAAGTAGGCACATATTCCATCCAGTCCAATAGATAAGGATGGTTTTAGATTGCTCAGTGCTTTTTCAACAATGTCTTCTGTAAAATCGAATGTATTAGATCATTGTATTTGTCTGTGGTTCGACTAGGAAATACTGGGCATGATCCATTGCTGTTTACAAATACTGAGCCAAAGAATGTGTTAAAGAGGTTTGCTTTGATGGCATTGTCATTGCAGTCTTTGCCATTAGGTCCTTTCAGGGTGGGATGGACCTTGAGTCTTTTAGTTTTTTTGTCTCGGCTTTTGAAGTTGGCAACATGACCAGATTTGGTTTTTCACCAAAGTGATCTCTTTTTGGATTGAAGCTTCCTTATTGTTATGAGTAATCTGTTTTTCCTGGTTTTGGGAGTTGTTATTGGTACATATAGTTTGATAGCTCTTTTGATTTCCAGAAAAAATATTTTGTAATGGTCTTCAACAGTATTGCATCCAGTGAATAGAAATTGCCAATCAAGGGAAGAGAGATCGTTGATTATAAGATCATAGTTGCCTTTTTTGAAGTTATAATTGGGGATTTTGTCATTGTGATGATTTTTGTGTGGACGTATGTTGAGACAAAAGTCAATCATGTTGTGGTCACTGTTGGAAAAGGGTTCTTTAATTTGTATTCCATAAATTGCATTCAAACTATCGCAGAAGATGAGATCAAGGCATTTGTTAAGCCTAGTATTGTTGGTTATTAGTTGGTCCAGTCCCAGATTTGTTACAGCATTGTAGAAGATTGCATGTATGGGTTCAGTTGTACATTCGTTTAGGGTCCAGTTAATATCTCTCCCTCAGTTGATCTTCCTTTCTTCAGCTTTCCCCAGAAACCAGCTGTGTTAAGTTGTTTCATCCCTGGTGGTCTCCAGTATCTTCAGTGGGTTTTCAGATTTTCCTTCTCCCATTGCCCAAACCTTACCCAGGCCTTATGGAATTAATAGCATTCCTACAGCAGTGAAAAACTACCCAAGACTACAATCAACCTTGATCTTTGTTAACGTCAATAAACCAACATTGTCCTAATTCATCATGCTTTCCAACCATGACTCCAATTCCCTCTCAGAGTTCTTTCTTCCCACAAGTCCCTTTATAAAAGACCTCTTTTCTTCTCTGCCAATTTGGCATCAATCGCTCCCTTCTATGCAAAAGTATTCCTTACAAGAAGCCTATGAGATTTTACTCTATTTCTCTTGCATCTCCTAATTATCTAACCAGATCAGAATTTGTCTCGAAGAGTCACAGATGGCGCAGCCTTTGCTTACCTAGAAATGTTTTCTAAACCATTTGCGTATGCTCTTTAGGGCTCTAGGTAAAGGTGATTCATGCTCTAAATTTGGACCTCATTTGGCAGTCTCTAATCTGTCCAGATTTTGATTGAAATGCAGCAAAAAAACATTCTTTTTTTGGTTTCCCAGAAATACTATTGCCAAATGTTGTTTATTTTTTTTAACAGACATTATGGAGCAACAATTTTTGTGGAGTTTAAGAAAATATTGCCTTTTCATTTGTTCTCTCCCTGGAGTGCAAGACAAATACGAAGAAGTAGAAAAAGCATTTATCTAGACTGATTTTATCCTGTCCTTTGTCTTAAAACGAATACAGATTTAGCTCTAGATATTTTTTCTATTTTAGGACCGTTTATGATCAAGCATCATATAAGCAGATTTGATGGTGATTTAACTTTTTGGGAAGCTTCAGCAAGATGTACTGTACAAAATAAAATGGAGAATATTTGTATTTTGCAAAGAATGATGCTTTACATGTATGTGTGTGATGGAGAACTATAGAAAACCTCAGTGTCTGAAGAGATTTTGTCTTTTGACAGAATTGCTACCCATGCTTAATTCCTTTATTAAGGCACAATCCTGAAGTAAATATTTTTTTTTGCAAAGCTTTCCCTTTTCCTTTTTTTCTTGAATTCAACAAAGTGAAAGGGAAGAAGAATTTTGCTATTATGAGGATTCAATATTTATGATAAACTTAAAGATCCATCTCCAAAACTTAAGAACAGTTTTTCCCACGTGTTCTGTTAAGGTCTTCAGGAAGTACCAAAGATGACATTATAATTAACCTTTCCCAATCTGACCAGTTAAATGCTTTGGGACTGTAGATCCCAGAACACTTAGCCAGCATGACCAAAGTATTCTGGTTGCCGCTATCTGGAGTGTCTCAGGTTGGAGAAACTGTTGTTAATTATTTCCTCTATGCGCAGATTTAGCTACCATCATACGTATCTGACTACCTTTTAGAGCAGAGGTCTCCAAACTTGACAAATTTAAGACTTGTGGACTTCAACTCCCAATTCTGGGAGTTGAAGTCCACAAGTCTTAAAGTTGCCAAATTTGGGGACCCTTGTTTTAGGGGCTCATTGTTCAACTCTTTGGGGCTTGTTTTGGGGCTGGTAAAAATGGGGAAAGGTAGATGAGATAAAATACACTGCTCAAAAAAAAGGAGGAACACTTAAACAACATAATGTAACTCCAAGTCAATCACACTTCTGTGAAATCAAACTGTCTGCTTTGGTAACAACACTGATTGACAATCAATTTCACATGCTGTTGTGCAAATGGCATAGACAACAAGTGGAAAGCATAGGCAATTAGCAAGACATTCCTAATAAAGGAGTGATTCCGCAGGTGGTGACCACAGACCACTTCTCAGTTCCTATGCTTTCTGGCTGATGGTTTGGTCACTTTTGAATGCTGGCGGTGCTTTCACTCTAGTGGTAGCATGAGATGGAGTCTACAACCCACACAAGTGGCCCAGGTAGTGCAGCTCATCCAGGATGGCATATCAATGCGCGCTGTGGCAAGAAGGTTTGCTGTGTCTATCAGTGTAGTGTCCAGAGCATGGAGGCACTACCAGGAGACAGGCCAGTACATCGGGAGACATGGAGGAGGCTGTAGGAAGGCAACAACTCAGCATCAGGACTGCAACTCCACCTTTGTGCAAGGAGGGACAGGAGGAGCACTGCCAGAGCCCTGAAAAATGACCTCCAGCAGGCCACAAAGGTGCATGTGGCTGCTCAAACGGTTAGAAACAGACTCCATGAGGGTGGTATGAGGGCCCAACGTCCACAGGTGGGGGTTGTGTTTACAGCCCAACACCGTGCAGGACATTTGGCATTTGCCAGAGAACACCAAGATTGGCAAACAGGGTCTGGAGACGCTGTGGAGAATGTTCTGCTGCCTGCAACATCCTCCAGCATGACCGGTTTGGCAGTGGGTCAATAATGGTGTGGGGTGCCATTTCTTTAGGGGGCCGCACAGCTCTCCATGTGCTCGCCAGAGGTAGCTTGACTGCCATTAGGTACCAAGATGAGATCCTCAGACCCCTTGTGAGACCATATGCTGGTGTGATTGGCCCTGGGTTCCTCCTAATGCATGACAATGCTAGACCTCATGTGGCTGGAGTGTGTCAGCAGTTCCTGCAAGATGAAGGCATTGATGCTATGGACTGGCCCACCCGTTCCCCAGACCTGAATCTGATTGAGCACAACTGGGACATCATGTCTCGCTCCATCCACCAACGCCACGTTGCACCACAGACTGTCTAGGAATTGGGGGATGCTTTAGTCCAGATGTGGGAGGAGACCCCTCAGGAGACCATCCACCACCTCATCAGGTGCATGCCCAGGCATTGTAGGGAGGTCATACAGGCACGTGGAGGCCACACTCACTACTGAGCCTCATTTTGACTTGTTTTAAGGACATTACATCAAAGTTGGATCAGCCTGTAGTGTTTTTTTTTTTTTTTCACTTTAATTTTGAGTGTAACTCCAAATCCAGACCTCTGTGGGTTGCTAAATTTGATTTCCATTAATAATTTTTATGTGATTTTGTTGTCAGCACATTCAACTTTGTAATGAACGAAGTATTTAATAAGAATATTTCATTCATTCAGATCTAGGATGTCTTATTTTTGTGTTCCCTTTATTTTTTTGAGCAGTGTACATTTTAGCAAAGAAGGGAAGAGTTGTTGCTTTTCTTGCTTTCCCTATCCTGAATACTGTTAAGATACGATAAGATATAAGATGACTTTTATTGTCATTTTTTTACTGTGAGCACACTGGCCCACATTAAAAAATGAAATTATGTTGCCTGCTCTTCAAGAGAAGATGTATATCTACACACACACACACACACACACACACACACACACACACGCACACACACACACACACATTAATCATTGTCCATTTTGAAAACGTAGTGGAACAAAACTGTGATTAAATCTGGAGGTTCTGCTCCGGATACCACGAAGCCTCCTCACAAAAGGTGTTCAGAAATCTTATTCATGGAAAGGCGAAAGAATGTGAGGGGCTGTTAAGGCAATCAATGATCTGTGAGACTACCTTGTCAGTGATGACAGCCACTCATAAATTTCTTTCCCAAGTAAAAGTCTTTCTGGCACCTATATTGTCATTCTTTCAGCTCTCATTCATTTTAATGTATTTCAATGTATGTTTAAGGAGCTAGCTGCATGGTACACAACTTCCTTACTGACTTGCAGTGGTCCAGTGTTGATTTGTCACATTAATTGGCCAGAATGCTGGGAGACAAGGCATCAGGGGTGTCAAACTCACGTTGTCACGGCAGCGTCATGTGACGTATCACGACTTTCCCCCCCTTCGCTAAACTGGGCATGGGTGTGGCCAGTGCGTGACGCATCTGGCCCATGGGCCACAAATTTGATAGTGCTGCTCTATAGTATAATACAATTTGAGTCATCCTTTGACTTAAAATCAGGACCCACATTTCTCCCTCTCCCCCAAGATTCTGAAAATTGAGGGGTAGAAAGAAGAGATACCGTGATTCAGGAATCGCGATTATGGGAAGATATGAAATTTTTCAAGATCATCTGCTGGTTTTGAAGAACAAATGGCTCACAACTGTTTCATCTTTCAAATATATCTGTGTTAACAGTTGGGCGCTAAGCTCCAATCCATTTGGTTGCCAAGGGCACTGTGTACCTCTTCTCCAGATGCTCTTTTTATCTGCTTCTATGACATAGATACCGACACATAACACCTTGCAGAGAAAATCAGATCCACCTGCTATTTTAGGCTACAAATAACCAGCTGTTTTTTTCTATTTGCTCCAAGATTTAGTGCATCCAAATTCACAAGGTGTTATGAAAACTGTGACGGACTGGTGATGTCTGTTATATGGATGTAATTATAGGTTCAGAGGACATGAATATGAATTAGGACAAGGAAAGGGAAAGGCAAGATCTTCAGAGAATAATAAAGGTAATATAGATAAGGGGAGAATATACTTCACATATTCACATACATTCACATAGATGCAAAAATAAATACTTTTAAATAAATAGATTTTATTTTCTGAGAAATTTTACCTTCAGCTTTCCATAGTCTGGTGTCTTATTTCTCCCAATTGACCGGTTTGTTAGGGATCTGGGGAGATAAAAGCCACAATTTTGGAAGGCACCAACTTAGGAAAATCTCATGAATGTATATGCAGGTTGTATGTATGTGAAGCACTGTATATAATTAATTTTACAAATGAGGTACTTTAGAAGCAACTGATTTTGTATTCACTCAATTAATATTGATTGAATTTTTAAAAATGAGGTCTTATTCTTTTTTGGAGCTTGATTTCTGATCAGTATGTGTATATACTGTATAATATTTTCAAAGCAATCAATACAATGTTTTTATATACATATAGATCTGCACCTAATTTGTATATTATTTGTTGGGGAAAAATCCAGGGTTCATTTTACTGAAAGCTGGTACCCTAGTTGTTGTAGATCTGAAAGGTTTGATCTCTCTCTCTCTCTCCTTCCCTCCCTCCCTTCCTCCTCACTCATTCACTCATTCTCACTGACAATACATTTATTTCATAAGAAGCAATGAACTCCAGAAATAGCTATACTTGTTTTATGTGCAAAGTGAGCTCAATCAGAGAATGATAGAAGTCTTTGATCCACTGTATTGTCTTGCATCTGGCAGCCAGTGTTGTGCTAGCTGATCGCTCTGGCATTCGTTGATCTAGCGCCACAAGGACCTGGAGTTCAGATTGCCATGAGATAGATCCCATTGGATGACTATGAATTATTACTCTCTTCTTTCCTACTTAAATGTCCATTGCATAGTTTCCTGGGAATCATTTTAGAGAAACCCTGGTGGATACTGATGTGGTGGCGCAGTGGTTAGAATGAAGTATTGCAGGCTAACTCACTGTTCACTGCCAGGAGTTCGATCCTGACTGACTCAAGATTAACTCAGTACCCAGATTGCTGGGGGCAATATGCTGACTCTGTAAACCTCTTAGAGAGGGCTGTAAAGCACTATGAAGTGGTACATAAGTCTAAGTGTTATTGTTATTGCTACTCTAAGGCAAAAAGGGGACATAAATACAATAAATAAATACATACTAACTCTGGAAGACCTTAGATGTAGGAGAGCTTTGGCCAGCTGGTTCACCAGGGAATATTCACACTAGAGATGGTCAGTACCAGAAGAAACAGCATGGAGGTCATTTCAGATTGAAGAATGTAACAAAATGGCCAGATGGCAGTTTACAACATGCTTTTAGTATATGGCCTCTCTCTTTGGTATCAAACTGATGCAGACAGCAATTGAATGTAAATATAAACTTCACTTTAGTTAATTGCAATTATTACAATGGCTATTCAAGTATTTTACGTTGGTTTCCAATCCTTTCAGCACAAAGGATTGGTCCAGACCCATGGCCTCACATTGTACACTTCCATTCTGGGGTTCCCACTGCATAGTCTACATAAACTTGAAGCAGACATAGTATCCTAGAACTACTATAGAAATGGGACTGTCATTAATAAATATACTGGAATAATCAAAAGAGTTCAACAACTATATGCTTTTACTTCATTCCTAAGATATTGATTGTTCAATTCAATTTAGACAGAGAAAACTATGAGATGAGAGAGAATATCTGGGACTACTGGAAAGCGTAAGTGTTTTTGTTGCCAGCTAAAGTTATAAGCCAGAACAGAGTAAAAAGCTTAACCGCACGAGCATTTGACATTTTGACTTCTCTTTGCATACATATAAATAATCTTCATGTTGAATAATACGTGCAATCAGCAACTTATCTACTATATTCATGCTCATAGCAAGCTGTTGCTCATAATCTTTATTTTTGATATCATCATGGTAATTCAACAAGTGTGAATAGGGAGATAAAAAAAATCAGAAAGCTTTTCATATATCTTTTATGAATATTTCATAAATGAAATCTCAAGTTTTAAAGCAAATACTGGACTTTTTAAATATGAAATCAAAACTTCCTCTTCCCTTCCCCGACTGATACCTTTAATATCTCAAGACATTTCTGATCATCTGTAGGAAAACACCAAATGCAATTTTTAACTTAAGATCAGATGAAGCCATCTTGTTGAATGACATTACAAATATCAAACAGGAAGTTTGATTACTACAAAAAACATTTTAATTTACTTGATGCTAAAAATTCAACTTCTGCAGTTCGCTGGGGTTTTAAAATATGGTTTTAGCCCACTAAAATCTGTCCTGGTTTATTATTTGTTTCATTTAGAAGATTGACAATGATGTATGGAAGCAAAAAGGAATCCTTATTTCTCCTTTATGTTTCATGAGCTATCCCTGTGTCTGCCATTGGGAAATCTACAAGTAGAAACTTAGCAGTCAAAGTGATAAATGCAACGAGAGGGGTTATGCCGACATTCATAGTAACAGGTGACAACATGGCTGTTGGTGCAAATTCAACTATATGTTTTACATACAATAATTAGCCACAGATGAACACATTTCTCCTGCAACAAAAAATGTATCCTACTAGTGCAGTGGTTCCCAACCTTTTTTTCGCCCTGCACCCCTAAAGAAATTTCACTCGAACCTCCCACCCCTTGAAATTTAGACTTTAGGAACTACTGAACGCGTTAAATATATGGTAGGATTGAATCTTTTCAGCTATGTATGTGACGGCCACTAAATAACGATACTTAACTCTAAAATGCAAACAAAGTTAATCCATTGCATAATAAATAAAAATGCCAACATATAGCCAATATCCTATTATTTACCTGGACTTTTCTCGCACCCCCTGGAATATCGTCTTGCACCCCCAGGGGCACCCCAGGTTGGGAACCCCTGTACTAGTATATGGACTTAGATGCATATTATAATGTGGGGTAATCAATGAACTAGTGACTGTGTCTAGAATTAAAAAATCACTAGACTTGCAATTAGATAAGTTAATGCAACAAATAGATATGTTTGATGCTCTTCAGATGTTTTTTGTTCAGAATTTTTATTCACTTTATCCACTACTACAGGATTCCAAATGAAAAATGCTATAACGGAGCATACAGCAGTGACGGATGCTATAAGTTGGAATATCTGAAAGCTTTATGGGGGCAGATCATCCCAAGGAAAGCCTATCTAGGTGGTGACTGAGAGTTAATATTGATAATTATCAAAATTTGATAGGCTTAAGTAGGTAACAGCATGCAAGGCATTGTAGGTAATGTTTGGGAAGTAGGATGAGTCCTCCTCCAAAAATTATAGCCCTGTCAAGGAGCTTCTACAAAGAAGAATGGGTCAACCTATTCTCCGAAGCAGCTGAAGGCAGGGCAAGAAGCAATGGGTGGAAACTAATCAAGGAGAGAACCAACCTAGAAATAAGGAGAAATTTCTTGACAATTAAAACAATCAGTAGAACAACTTGACTCCAGAAGTTGTGGGTCTTCCAACACAGGAGGATTTTAAGAAGAGACAACTATTTTCTGAAGTGGTGTATGGGGTTTTCTACTTGAGCAAGAGGTTGGACTAGAAGACCTCCAAGGTCCCTTCCACTTCTGTTATTCTGTTAAATGGCAAAAAACAAACCCTGATTCAAGTCATTATTTCTTATGTTTATGACTTAATCTTATAATTTCATGAGGGTTTTAAAATATGTTATTGTTATGTACATCACTTAACAAACACGAAGTCACTACCTCATTAAGATGTGAAAAGATGTGAAATCTCAATACCCCATTCAGATGTATAATAACGTATTACAGTACAATCCATCTCTTGTGTATTATACTCAGCTAAGTGTTACAGTCAGTGTTGGATGTATATTTTGTGTATATTCGTAGATATTGTACTCTCAAATTGCAAATGGAGACATGGGTACTCTATCTTTCGTATCTTCATTTTTAAGTGCTTTGGTTTTATTGTAGTGCGAACAGTTGCTGGAGTGCATCCACAGTTTCGTTGTACTTGTACAGTGACAATAAAGTTCTTCTAATTCTAATTCTAATTAAAAATGCACTAAGTTCCTGATTATGCTAGCTTTATTCAATTAACAGATGTGGAAGCACCTAAAAGGTAGACATCAATCTTATTTTCTAATTGCTTTGAGAATCCGTCATTCAGTCTTTGAAAATTATCTCCTGGATCCCTGGGAGATTTGGTTGGACTGAGTCAAGAATTCTTGCTGAAATCACAGTGGTTCTTCCTTCATTCACTTCCTTGATTGTGATAAATGAGATAATACTTCATTGGTACCCTCGTGAGCACCTTGGAAAAAAGATGTGATAAACAGATGCTTTTTATTGGGATTTAGAATGTTGTGAAGTAACTGGACCAGTGTTTGATTGGACGGATATATCTTATTTGTATCCTGCCTCATTCTGAAACTATGATAGAGGAAGAAATTTAACTGCAGTAACAGCCTCTTGAGACTGGAAGGCAAATGGCTGTGATTAATATTTCGCATTTTTACAAAGAAAGCTTTTCACACCTAATGAGCTGAGGTGTGTTACAAACTAGAGACAGAATGCTTCATTTACCAATAGAATGCAGCTGGCTGCGCTGAAAATGATGGCAATGAAAAACAGCAACTCTTACTGAGTGGATGAGCAGTTTCAGAATTTGGGAAAGCAAATGGTCTTATCTGACACTGCAGAGGAAAATACCAGCAGGCTGAAAAAATAAGATTGCAGCTGCAAAGCGTTTTTAATGTGACCAAGGCATCACAATTGTACAAAAAGATAATATTTTTTGTCACTGAATTTAAGGCAACATCTTAAGTGTGAAGTGAGTTTTCTTCCATCACTTTGGTGCTGGACAACTGGACAGAACTAATGTTTTTTTTTTCTTATGCCGGCTGTAGCAGCAGGATTCCATGAAACCTAGGTGATGATCAGAAATTATTACCATAGGCTTTCATATACATGGTACACAAGTTGATTGTGTGCAAAAGATGTGAGAAGTCATATCTCTATCTATTGAAAAAAAAACAAAACCTAAGGGGTAGATAATATGAAAACATCTGCCTAAGCCCATGGAAGCCACTGATAATTTCAAAAGAAGTCAACATATCAATATCACAGTCTTGGGGTATATAAATAATATGGTATACAAGGCTGCTTATTATTTGACTGGTGTGCAAATCCCCATAGTTTCATTCAACCTGCCAAGGGAAAATTATGTCCTCCAAACAATTGAGTCCCAATTTTCCCATTTAATTATACCTTTGTTATGTGCTTGTATACTTATCAATAGGCCTTTCACTGATTCTTCGAAGAAGCCCGGATCCTACTTCAACTGGGAACTTCATCTCTTTCTTTCTTTATAATTTTTCTTTAACTAAAAAATAGAAAGTAGACATGGAAATAGGAAGGGAAAGGAAAAAGAAGAATGGTGTGTCCAATTTTTAATTTGGGAGTGCATGAGCCTAGGGTTCTTCTCCCAAACTTTTTATTATGTAGAGTGTGACATTGTAAGGTTTATACCTTATTTATTTGTTTGACTCAAATCACAGGTTGAGAACTACTGCTCTACATACTATTATATGTTGTGTTATGTTATTATAACATATACGTATAAAAGAATGAACGAGATAGTAGGATATGAGATCCACCCAAACACACACTTTCATGACATGCATCTTGCTAGGAGAATTACCCTACTTTATACTTTATTTCTTTTTAGCATCCTCTCTTCCGCCACCCTTCTCCATGGTACACATTCTGCTTCTATGGTGACAAGAAAGGATGCTTTGTTTGTTCTTTTGAAATTGTCTGACATCGGCAGTGAACTCTGTGCAAGGCTGCCAAACGCCTGTCTTCCAGATTTCCTGATCCAAGAGAACGGCTGTGTCTCCCCTTGAATATTAATTCCTGTTTTGAAACAGTTCAACTGTTTTTACTTGAAGGCTAGATGATGATCAATCATGCGTGGATGAGCAACTGTGGCGATAGGGCACAATTGTTCTGTTTCACTTTGTGTCCTTTACAATATATTGATTTATGTGGTAGGTAGATAAACTTTACTGAAATTCATCAACAGGGATCCTCTCTTATCAGTAAACCTACTCCTAAAAAAAAAAGAGATGATCGCTATGCCAATTAAATGCACAGTAAATTTAAATTTCGGGTTTAATCTCTATATTAAATAGAATTCTAACCACATCTTGATGCAAGGTTTCTACCGTCTCATAATCTGATTATCAATGAAAATTCATTGGCTGCTTTGAATCTAGAGAGCTGTTATTAAAAAGAAAGGTTTAAACATGGCATATGTTTGGGGCCATAAATAAATGATAAATGATGCTTAGCACATGTTTGTATAGTTTATGTATACAAACAAAAAGCAAAAACTAACCAAATAAAAAGTAAACCAGTACACTAGAGTTTGGAAGCCAATAAATTTAAAACAAACAAATAATAATAAATTTCAGGAGTTTGACTTATTCTTTCTTCAGATACCTTTCACAGAATGATTGAATTTAGGCTGTTCTTATTTTAAAAGTACCTCAGTATTAATCATTAATTAGTTCTGGGAGATGTGGAGAGTACCAGAAATGGTCCGTACCAAACAATTTCCACCCACAAAGAATAACATAGTGAGCAACAGACAATAACTAGTTGTAGCCTGTACACTGAGTACCAAACAAACAAGATGAACTGGGACAAAATTTCTGCATCAAAATATGTTGAGGACCAAATTTGATGAGTTTCAAAGGAGCTGGGTATCAAGGCAGCATTGTAATTATTATCATTACTTTTTGAATGTTAGAAAAGTTATAGTATTCAGTCTTTACAATATTTATGTCAGAGGTAGACCGTAATCAATAAATGGATTTCAGTTCACATGGATGTTCTCTATTAATTGCATGCCTTCACAACTTGATTTGTGTAATAAATTTGATTTATCCCTACACATAGATTGATGTGTATTTCTGATTGTTTCCAATAGAAGTTGTCAAACTGTACTGAAATGGCAGGGTCTGGATTTTTTTTTTTTTTTATCATAGTGGGACTTTCCAAAGCAACAGAAAGAACACATATATTATATATCTTAATTTACTTTGTCTTTATTAGAGCTCTGGTGGTTAGAATGGTTAGAATGCAGTGTTGCAGGCTAATTCTGCTGACTGCCAGCAGTTCGATCCTGAACGGCTCAAGGTTGACTCAGCCCTCCCTCCTTCTGAGATTGGTAAAATGAGGATCAAGATTGTTGGGAGCAATATGCTGACTTTGTAAGCCGCATGGTAGAGAGCTGTGAAGCATTATGAAGCAGTATATAAGTCTAAGTGCTGTTGCTATTACTGTTAAACTGCTATTGAACATGAGAATCTTTATAACTGAAAACATATTGTAGTTATGTTCAGTAAAGTATTCCAGTTGCCATACTCATTCTTATTGCTTTAATCCAAAAACTAGAATGGCAGGATTTCCTGAATGACTAGTAGAACTTTTTGAAATCTTAAAAGTGGTGGAGTTAAAATAATACATGCAGTTTGTAAGCAGACATAGGGGGAAAAAAAACAGCAGTAGCCAAGAGACTATATAAAAAATATCAGTTTATATTCCAGTACCAAAAAATGGAGAGTACTTAAGAAAATTCAGGCACCGAACAACTATGTTGCATGTTAGCAAGAGACTATATGAAACTAGAACTCCCAGGCAAACAAGCTAGATTTAAAAGAGGCAAGGTCACACGTGATCATATTGCTAACCTCTGAAGAATAATATTCAAAAGAATTCCAAAAACACATATATTTTCTTTCATTTATTCTTTATGTTTGAGTTTGTTCCAAGCCACCTTATCTATCTACTGAGGACTTTGTATGATGACTAGGAAGCAACACTTAGAATGCACAGTGGAGAAATCAAATGTTTTGAAATTAGGGAAGGACCACATCAAGGTTGCATATTGTCAATTGTTGTTGTTTCGCTCCCATGAAAAATATATAATGAAATACTGGACTAGAAGAAGTAGAAATTGGACTAGGAGTAACATGTTGATTTTTGGAAGTTAAAAAGATCTCTCACTGAAGGTTAAAAGAAGACAGGAAAAAGCAATGTTCTGCTTCTCATGATTAAAAAAGAAGAAAATTATGTCAACAAGCACTTTCAAAATCAGGAAATATGTCTAAAATTAATTAAGAATGTTAATAAAAGTGCTTCAGTTTCTATATCAATTTCCACATTTGTCTAGAAAATCAATGATGAACTTAGAACCATTTCCTCTCCCTAATAGTATTCTACTTATTATATACCTTCAAATTACCAAGGTTGAGAAACACTGTTCTACTCTTTAACAGATGCCAGGTTTTTCTGCATCTGTGTGGGAAGAAAAACTCTTGGTCTTTCTTTTGTTTCAACCCATAACCAGGGGTGGGCTTCAAAAATTTTAGCGACTGGTTCTCTGCCCATTTGCTGGGTGGGCATGGCCATGGTGGGTGTGGCCTAAT
>NW_020769317.1:28227205-28240825 GCF_900518735.1 Pseudonaja textilis
TCCTTCCTTCCTTCCTTCCTTCCTTCCTTCCCTCCCTCCCTCCCTCCTTCCTTCCTTCCTTCCCTCCCTCCATCCCTCCCTCCCTCCCTCCTTCCTTCCTTCCTTCCTTCCTTCGCTCCCCTGAGCTCTGTTTTTGCTGGTGGAGGCACTGTGGGTTATTCCTTTTCTTGTTTCCAGGATGGCCCCATGGGCCAGATTTAAGCACCTTGTGGTCCAGATCCGGACCATGGGCTTTGAGTTTGACAATTATCCATCAACAATATTGGCTTCAGTTTTTTAGTTAGTTGCTCCTATGCCTTCATACGTCAGGAGAAAGAGCTCAAACCAACCTTTCTTGTTTCCTCAGGCGTGAAACTGGGGATCAAAAGTCTCCCTGTACTGCCTTTCCTCTGAGCTCCAGATGAAGCGGAGATTCTACAAACAAGAAAACCTAAGGAGGGAGAGCAGCAGGAGGAGTTGGCATTTAACTGCAGAGCTTCAAGTCTTCCCATCCATAGGTGGCCCAGCGCCAACATTTTAGAGGTCCTGATCTCCTTTTCCTGCTTTTAGACACAGAGGTATGCCATGTTCTTAGTGTGACTTGTGTCTAAATACTCCTTTGCTTTGTTGTTTGGCTCATTCAGCTTCCCCTACGGCAAGGGTATGGAACGATGGCCCTTTCCTGACTGGCGGACTACAACTCCCAGAATACTTGAGCCAGCATGACTCAGGAATTCTGGGAGTTGAAGTCCACAAGTCATAAAAGGGCCATCATTCCATACCTCTGCTCTACAGGAAGGAAGCCGAATAAGGGTTGGGGGTTCATTAACTTCCAGTGGTCACAGCAAGCTATTGAATGATGAATGATCACTAAAAAGGGTAATACTGGCCATATTTTGGGTTTTGGGTGAAAGGGAAGTGAGAGATGAGAGGCCTTTTGAATTCATTCTACAAAAATCCTGCAAGTCCTCCCAGAAGCCTCGGTAGCGCAGTGGTTAGAGTGCTGTATTGCAGGCCACTTCTGCTGACTATCAGCTGCCTGCAATTTGGCAGTTCAAATCCCATCAGGCTGTAGTTTGACTCAGTCTTCCATCCTTCCGAGATGGGTAAAATGAGGACTCAGATTGTTGGGGGCCATATGCAGACTCTGTAAACCACTTAGAGTGGGCTGTAAAATACTGTGACACAGTATATTAGTCTAAGTGCTATTGCTATCTTCCGTTCCCAGCCATTATTTTGAAAAAGTAGAATCATTCAGCCATATTGCTGCCAAATTTAAGCATCTTAAGTTGCTAGGGAGTTAGTCTCCTCTGTTTTCACTTGTCTGTCAGCTCCTGCATATTTTAAGCTGGCTGCTAATGTGAGCTTTCAACATAGCCTCTTCCACCAAATTTTTCATGCATGGCAGTGCAAAAGATTCTATCCATCTCAGGAGATCCCACAAGATGGGATGAGGTGGAACATCAACCCGTGAACTTTTTCGGCAAGCTTCTTGGTGGTCCGATGCTGTAGTATCCAAAACTAGGGGAACAGGGAGAAAAAGATTGAGAAAAGTGCAGCTTGATAACAGAACACACATAAGAAAGTCTTTAAATCAGTCCTTGGTTTTTCCAGACAGAAATGGAGGGAAAAAGCAATTCTGTGTTACAGCCATCACAGTTCAATTTAGATAAAATTGAGATAGGTGCAGTCTGCAGTAGTGGTATTCCACTGGTTCTGCCTGGTTCTGCCGAGCTGGTAGCGCTGATGAGCAGCGGAGGCCAAACTAGTTCTCTCTGCCCTTCTGCTGTTGGGGTGAGTTGGAATGCCTGGGTGTCTGCGCAAAGTGTGTGTTTGGTGTGCACACGCACACAAAGTACGTGGATGAGTGCAAAGCGCCCCCACCAAGCCACGCTCACCAAACTGGTAGTAGACAATTTTGAAACACACCACTGGATAGGTGAATTGGTGGCATTACCTAACACATGCGCACGTAGTCCTCAACAACTACAGTTGAGCCCCAAATTTCTGTTGTTAAGCAAGGCAGTTGTTAAGTGAGTTTTGCCTCATTCTTGCCACACTAAGTGAATCATTGCAGTTGTTAAGTGAATCTGGCTTTCCCCCATTTACTTTGCTTTTCAGAAGCTGGCTGGGAAGGTTAGAAAAGGTGATGACACAACATAAATATATGCCAGTTGCCAAGGACCCAATTTTTGATCACCTGACCTTGGGGATGCTGCCATGGTTGTAAATGTGAAAACTGGTCACGAGTCACTTTTTTCAGTGCCGTTGTAACTATGGTCACTAAACGAATTGTTGAGAACTACTTGTAGCCTTTCTATGTGGGTATCAGCTCATCTTTCTGCTTTCAAGAACCAAGACCGGAACTATTTCCACCAGTAATTAGAGCAGCAATAATCTGAACCCTGAGGAGTCAGTTGTACCTCAAAGGGTGGGGAAGGCCAGGTTAGATTTAATGGGTGCAAATAATTCCATTCAATGAGGTTCCCAAGCAAGCCAAAAACTAACATCTTTGGAGTTCTCGTAGAATGATGTAGAACAGGGATATCAAACTTGCATTTCATTGAGGGCCACATCAGCGTTGTGTTTGACCTGGGGGGGGGCATGGCCAGGGTAGGCATGGCCAGCTTGACGTCACTCATGTTGGGGGTGCCTGTGGTGGCCCAAGCACTCTGCCAGTGAAAACAGGCTCCCAATCTCCCTTTTTGGCTACAACGGTCTCCTGCAACCCTCTGTGAGTGAAAACAGAGCTCGGGAGGGCCATGCATGGTCTTGCGAGCTCCATTTTCAGCTGTGACGGCCTCTTGCAACCCTCTGCCAGTGAAAACAGGGTTTGGGAGGGCCTTTTGACCTCTGTTTTCTCTGGCAGAGGCACCGTGGGCTGTTCCTTCGCTGTTTCCAGGGCAGCTCCATGGTCCAGATCTAAGCAACCCATGGGCCAGATAACGGCCTGCAGACTTTGAGTTTGACACCCTTGTAGAACAATCCTACTCCTTTTGTGATTTTTTTGGTGGTATCTCACTTAATGGGTCTTACCCCAGTTGCCTTTCCTTTTTTTAAAAAAAAAAAATCAACCAAGGTGAGCTAGAGATGGTTCTCTATTCTTCCCAAACCCCCTTAAACGTTTTCTACTGACAATTCCTGGGCTTGCTTTGTCCTGTTTCATGGATGATCCTGCATTTGGAACCACGGTGAAAACCTTGGCTGAAAGGAGATGCAATTATCCTTTGAGTTGGAATGCTGTTAGAAATGCTGATTGCAGTTGACATTGGAAAGCCTGTTCTTTCAAAACCTTTCATTTCTTTTAACCATTTGCATCAGCAGCAGTTTTCTGTCTTGGCAGATAATAATATTCATGCTGGGAACTGGCTCTTCCTCTTTTTTCTTTGCACAAGTGATTCTGTGCAAAAGACTTGCATCCTGGGGAGTAGCTTTTTACTGTATGAAGAATCCCTAATGTTGCAGATGGTTGCTTAAGATTCCAAGAGTTTTCTGTGGGTTCTCAGGATTTGAGAGTCAGCTGATTTCATCCCCTCCCCTGAACTCTTTTACTTAAACAACTGGATTCAAAGGAAGTAAGTGGTTTTTGTTCTGTATTTATTTGCACTTTCTTGGACACATTCTTTAGCAAACTTAGCATGGCTATTTATGGCTAGAGATGCCAAACTTCAACCTTTCTATCCAAAGGGTGGGCTTCAAATTTTTTAGCAAAGAGTTCTCTGCCTGTGTCAGGGCTCCAACAAATCCCCCTCATTCAAAGCAAAAGTCTCTAGCCGCATCTCAGAAAAAGTAAATTGGTTTATTAGAAATTGCCATGTTGGTGTGTGGCTGGGTGCAGCCGGTACTAAATCACATCATACATTTCCCCCTTGACCCTGGTCTTTCCCCCACCCCCTGGGTGTGACTTCTCCAATAGGAGACATCCGTCTCCAAGAGTCATCCATCATGCTCTCCAATAACCTGCTTCTGCTCCAACAACTTTGGGCTGCTGAGTTAGTTATCTAGGTATTTCAAGAATGCCTTGTTTTCCCCCACTCCCTTTTTCTGGCAGCTAAAAAGACCAAAGGAGTATCTTTTTAGTTGACAGCCTGGTTGCTGGCTGGGCGTGGCCATGGTGGGAGTGGCCTAGTTGGCCTCCTGCACCATGGTGGGGGAGGCGTTTTGGTCCTCCCCGGGCTCCGGAGGCTCTCTGGAAGCCAGAAATGGGCTCATTTCCGGCCTTCTTGAACTTCTGGGAGGCCCCTTTTTTTGCCCCCATGCACACCCTGCACTTACTGCATCCAATACAGGCCGCGTGGGGACTCCTGGGAGATGTGGGATGGGGTGGGTGGGGCCAGCCAGGAGTAGGATTTGGGGGTTCTCTAAACTGCACAGAATCTTAGCTAGGGGCTCTCCCGAACCCCTGCGAACCCCCAGCAGACCAGCCCTGCTTTCTATCTCTTCCTCCCCATTTTAAGCTAGGTGCAGTCACTGATTGTCCTTTGCTTCGTTTTTGTTACTTCTACTTGTAGCTTTAGTGTTTTCAGCCTGGTGATGTAGCATTTGATAATGCTGGATTAATAAAGAGCATGTGGGTTGCGCAATACCTATTTCCTGTTCAGTACAGGTAGTCCATTAACTTACCATCACAACTCAGCCCAGAATTTATGTTGCCAAGTGAGACAGTTGTTCAAGTGAGTTTGGGCACATTTTTATGACCTTTCTTGCCAAAGTTGTTAAATGAGTCATTGCAGTTGTTAAGGTAGCAACATGGTTGTTATGTGAATCTGACTTCTCCCCGTTGACTTTGCTCGTCAGAAGGTCACAAAAGGGGATCTTGTGACCCGGGACACTGTAACCGTCATAAATATGAGGCGGTTGCCAAGCGTCTGAATTTTGATCATGTGGTCATGAGGATGCTGCAATGGTCATAAAGGTGAAAAATGATCACAAGGCACTTTTTCAGTGAGGTTGTAACTTGGAACGGTCAACTAAGCGAACTGTTCTAAATCAAGGATTACCTGTAAGGGCTTATAGAATTTGGTGTAAATTTCCCTCTATGAGTATGTCCAGCTGTTGCTTTTCTCTGGATGATAAATCTTTGATTATCTCATCAAACTGGTTGTTACACTGGTTTAGTTTAGTTCACTTTATTGTCATTGCACCTTGTACAACGAAATCAAACACCATCTTTGGTGCACATCATGACCATGAAAATAAACACAAACACACATTTTTCACACTCCACACATTGAACCGAAAACCCACAACACCGCACCAACACTACACTATACAGCAGAATTCAAAAGAGCTGCTGCCGTGGGGTAGAAGCTGTTTTTCAGCCTATTTGCCCTTGTTTTTATTATCCTATACCGTTTGCCAGATGGTAATAGTTAGAAAAAAGGGTTCCCAGGATGAAATGTGTTAAGTTTGAGCAATGAGAGGCTGAACCAGAGCATGAGTGCAACAGTACTTTATTTTACAAATAAAGGGCTGACCGTGCTTGCCAAGCCTGGAACTGGCTCGCAGCAATCAGCAGCCAGTTGGACCCCGCAGCCTGCTTTTATAGCTGGCTGCTGGGGAGAACCAACCAATGGGAATGGGGGAATAACGCCCACACAAAGTGAGTGGACCTGAGTGAGAACTCCTTGAGTCCTCAGGACATAACACCCCTTCCCCCCAGATGCGAACACGCATAGTCCTTGAGGTAGATGGGGGGTTTGTGTTGGCGCCCGGAGCGGCGCAACTCGGGAACATTGTCTGACTGTTCGGTATCAGTCTGTGACGGTTGAGCTGGCATAGTGTCGCCAACACTCTCTCTGGACTGGGCATCCTCGGAAACCACCGGGTTGGTTTCTGGGGTCAAGCTCTCGTGGGTTGGATCCGGTTGGTCAACTCTCTGGGCACTGTTGTCCGAGTTTGGGCTGACCGGAACGACCGCTGGTGCAGACTGGTCACTGGGTGCGGTGTGGCTGGGTGGCGGATGAGACGGTTCCCCTTCGACTGGAGACTCTGGATTCTTGTTTGCGAGGTTGCTGAGGCGCCTTCTGAGTTGGTCTATGTGTCTCCTCCAGACACGACCATCCTCCAGCCTGACTCTATACGATCTCGGCCCGGTGACGGCGATGACCTCGCCCGGAATCCAAAGTGGGTCCCCAGCGAAATTCCTTGCGAATATCGGCTCCTGTAACATAAAATGTCTAACCCCCGAAGTGGAAGCGAGGGGAGAGTCAGGGCAGTATTGTGGGTGCAGTCTATCTAATACAGTCCTCAGGCGCCGGCCCATCAGAAGTTCCGCTGGGGACTTATTGGTGACTGCACAGGGGGTTGAGTGCTGGCTCATCAGGAACCGTGAGAGTTTGTGGTGCCAGTCATCTCTGCCAAACCTAGCGAGAGCCTCTTTGGTGGTCCTGACGGCCCTTTCAGCCAACCCATTACTCGCAGGGTGAAATGGGGCTGTGAAAATGTGGCGAATGCCTAGGTTGGCTGCAAAACGGCTGAATTCTACTGATGCGAACTGTGGGCCATTATCGGAGACCAAGGAGTCGGGTAGTCCATGTGTAACGAACAGGCGCATTAACACGTTGGTGATTGCTAGTGTGGTGGTCGTGGATAGCTGCGCCACGTCTATCCATTTGGAATAAGCGTCCACGACCACTAGGAACATCTTTCCATGCACGGGGCCGGCCAGATCGATATGGATTCTAGACCAAGGGGCGCTGGCGCTCTCCCATCTGGTAGGGGTGGCGATGGGGGGAGCAGGACGGGATTCCTGGCAAATGCTGCAGGAACTTACCCAATTGACAATGTCCTCGTCTAGACCCGGCCACCACACGTAGCTGCGTGCCAACGCCTTCATTCTCACAATGCCGGGGTGTCCCTCGTGCAACGCTTCCAGGACTCGGGTACGCAGCGAGGTCGGAATGACCACTCGAGTGCCCCACAGAAGACAACCCTGCAAACTGGACAGCTCCTGCATGCGAGTCTTAAAGGGTGCGAATTTGTTATCAATATTGCCTCCCGGCCACCCCCTCCTCACCCAGTCGAGCACCTGGGCGAGCGTTTGGTCTGCCTTGGTTTTGGCGGCGATGTCAAGGGCGGTGATGGGCAGGTCCAACTGGGTGATTTCAAAAATGGCATTGACAGGAGCTGGGTCTTCAGCCGGAGCGGGTAAGGGGCAGCGACTGAGCGCGTCAGCGTGGGATAGAGTTTTGCCCGGGCGGTGCTAAGTTTGTATGAGTAGGCCGCTAGGAAAAGTGTCCACCTTGTCATCCGAGGGGAGAGGACTTGAGGTGTCTGTTTGTCGCCGGCCAGTAGGCCCAGGAGGGGCTTATGGTCGGTGACCAGTTCGAAGAAGTGGCCAAAAAGGAATTCGTGAAACTTTTTCACGGCTGCAACAGCTGCTAGGGCTTCCTTGTCTATTTGGCTGTAATTTCGCTCCGTGGCCGAGAGCGTCCTGGAGAAAAAAGGCGATGGGGGCCTCAGCGCCATTGGCGAGTTGGTGACTAAGGACCGCCCCAATTCCAAAAGGGGATGCGTCTGCTGCCAGTACTAAAGGAAGGTTGGGGTCGAATTGGATGAGCACTGCCTCTGACGTAAGTAGTGATTTGACGGCGTTAAACGCCTGGTCTTCTTTGAGCCCCCAGTGCCACGGTGACTTTTTGTCTAGTAATCTGTGTAGTGGTTCGGCTACTGAGGCTTTATGGGGCAAAAAGGATGCATAAAAGTTTAGGAGCCCCAAGAAAGCTTGTAGCTCCGTTTTGGAGGTCGGTGTGGGAGCTTCGTGGATCGCCCTGACCTTGGACTCCAGGGGGTGAATGCCAGAGGCGTCAATTTTATAACCCAGAAAGTCCACCTGTCTAGTGGCAATGGCGCATTTTTCTTTTTTTAACTTGAGGCCATGCTGTCTGAACCTCTCTAACACTGCTCGCACTCTCTGGAAGAGTTGGGGTCTGTCCCTGGCCGAGACCAAGATGTCGTCGAAGTAGGGTACTACACCAGGGAGGCCCTGTAAAATCCGCTCCATGAGGGATTGAAAAATACCCGGGGCAACACTTACGCCAAATTGGAGACGCTTGCATCGGAAGGCACCCCTGTGAGTGACGATGGTCTGAAGTTCCGCTGTTTGGTTATCGACAGGGAACTGTTGATATGCTTGAGACATGTCCAATTTAGCAAAAATACTGCCCGGTTCGAATGTGTGCAATAAGTGCTGAATGACGGGCACGGGGTAGGCGCTAACTTGTAAATATTTATTGATTGTTGTCTTGTAGTCCGAGCAAATTCTCAGGCTACCATCTTTTTTGAGGGGTGTGACAATGGGCGTCTCCCACTTGGCGAAATCTGTTGGCTCAATGACCCCTTGTTTTAGTAGTTTATCCAATTCAGCGTCTAGTTTTGGTCGAATAGCAAATGGAACTCTACGTGGTTTTAATCTGATTGGGACTGCCTGGGGGTCAACGGTGAACGAGATGGGGGTTCCATTATAACACCCCAGCTCCTCGCTGAACACATCTGCGTAGTCAGCGAATAAGGAGTCAGTGTCTGAGGTTGAGACAGCATGGACTCCTGTTAACCCTAGGCCGAGGTGGGGAAACCAATCGAGCCCCAATAAGATGGGTAGATTGCCGTTAACTACCACTAGAGGTAGGTGGCCTTTAAAAGCTCTAAAACTGACAAAGAACTTGCCTCTGCCGATCACGGGAATGGCCTTCCCCTGGTAGTCCTTCAGACCGAACTGGCATCTCTGAAGCCGGGTAGTAGATAGGCTGGGGTGGAGTCTCTTGAGGGTGTTCCACGAGATTATTGAGAGCGCTGACCCTGTGTCAACCTCCATGTGGCACGGTTTACCTTCTAGGGAAACGGAGAGAGAAATTTTACTAACAGAGTGGCAAGTACGCCTGGCAAGGCGGTGCGTGCGACAGTTTAATACTTGCCTCTGTGGTCCCGAGTGCGAGGACGGGGGTCTTTGTGCAGCGCTTTGGGGGGCTTGGCAGACTCTCGCAATGTGCCCCCTCTTATGGCAGTTGTTGCAAACGGCTCCTTTAAACTTGCAGGTGGCCCTTTGATGTGATCCCCCACAGGCTAGGCACAGGGTGATGTGCTTGGGTGGACCGGTGTATTCTTGTTTGGCCCCTACCTGCGACCGTCTGTCATTGGTGAGGCGATGGACATCGTTCTCATCGTTGTGGCCTTCCTCCGCTTCCACCTCTTCGGAATGGACTGGGAACGCTGCTAGCTTGGCGCTTGGGCCCTGAATTTCGGTGGCTGAGTTCGTTGCTAGCTCGGCTGCTAGGGCCTCCTCTACCGCTTGCGCGAGGTTGAGGTCTTTTTTAGCTAGCAGTCGCCTCTGTAGGTTGAGATCCTTGACCCCACAAACTAATTGATCGAGGAACATGTCCTCCAGGTATGTTCCAAACCCGCAGTGCAGGGCTGCTGTTCTGAGGGCGGCCATATATTGGTTGATGGTCTCCTTACTTGATTGCTTCCTCATTCGGAACGTGAACCTCCTGGCGATTTGTGAAGGCCTGGGAGCGTAGTGGTTTGTGAGGATCTCAAGCAACTCGGACCACGGAACGTTTTTCAATTCTCTCGGCGCCACGAGTGCTGCAGCGGTATCGTAAACGGTGGCTCCGCAGTAGATTAGGAAATAGGATTTTTTCCGATGCTCTCCCGCATCCGACAGGCCGACCGCATCGATGTAATGATTGAAACGGTTCTTATACGATTCCCACTTCTCTTCGTCTGGTTTAAACGCCGGGAATACTGGATTGGAACTCATGGTGCTGGAACGGCTGGGCTACCTGCGGAAAAATCTCTCTGGGACTACGAACGCTCGTGAGTTACTAGTGATATCAGCTCTGGAGAGGTTTTTTTGCTACCCTCTCTTTCTCTCTCTCTGGGTTACCACGTTGGCTGCTAGCCGTTGGAGGTGTCTTGATTCGCGCCAAAAGAGTGGGCATTAGTGACTCTCTACAGCGCTGTGCTGTGATTCCTAGTGGCTCGAAATTCAAATGACACCCGTTTGAATTTCGCGCCAAATGCAGAGCGGCTGCGGCTCGCAGCGCTTCACTTTCCCCGTAGCGGGGCTAACAAGCGGCTACAGACGCTTCTAACTATTTGACTCAGACCGCTTTCTCTGGCTGCGGATCTGCGTTTGCTCTTTTTGATCGCTCGTTTCGCTAGCTGACCGCTCTCTCTGGCTGCGGATCAGCGTTTCCCTTGTCGCCAGCCGATCGCTCTCTCTGGGCTGTAGATCGGTGGCTAGTGACTCAGCGGTTGCAAGGTGCTTCTGGTAGCCATCCCATCCTCGTCGCCAGTGTTAAGTTTGAGCAATGAGAGGCTGAACCAGAGCATGAGTGCAACAGTACTTTATTTTACAAATAAAGGGCTGACCGTGCTTGCCAAGCCTGGAACTGGCTCGCAGCAATCAGCAGCCAGTTGGACCCCGCAGCCTGCTTTTATAGCTGGCTGCTGGGGAGAACCAACCAATGGGAATGGGGGAATAACGCCCACACAAAGTGAGTGGACCTGAGTGAGAACTCCTTGAGTCCTCAGGACATAATAAAATGGATCTTTGAGAATGTTTTGAACTTTCTTAAGGCAACGGGAGCTATAAAGCTCTTCCAAAGTGGGGAGAGGGCAACCAGTGATCCTCTGGGCAATGAAGTTAACCCTCTGGAGTGCTGTCCTTTCTGCCCCTGTGCAATTGGCAAGCCATTCAGAGGTGCAGTAAGTTAAGATACTCTCTATGGTGCAGTGGTAGAAGGTCACCAGCAGTTTTTCATTCTGTTGAATCGCACCGTTGCATTAGACATAGGGGAGAAATACATTTTATTCACATTATAATGCACACTTACTCAATTTCACCTCTCCTAATTCATATGCAAGGTAAACCCGCTAATATTTCCAGTTCTCTAAACAATTTTCTGTTCCAAATGAGTATCTCAGGGAAAAGTGCGAAGAAAATGCATTAATTTTAGGGGGGGGGGGGGAAGTTGCAGGGATGTATATTTTAGGCAAAATTTATATCAAATGCATACATTAGAAGATGCGTTCCTAATACGAGCATAAAGAGTTGTGATGTAAAATGGGCAAGCCATATAAATTGTTTAAATAAATGAATTCTCATGCCATTCTTTTTTGCTAGAAATATTCTGCAGTTGTTATAGTCAATGTAAAGTAGAGAAAAAATGTGAAATGAAGAAAAATGTGAGCAGAAGATTCTCTGTAATACTTCTGATCTGATTTGGAAGATTTGGTTTAGAATGTACAGCAGTTTGAATACAGCACCTGTCTATGGCTCATTAAAGCAGCTATATCTTTTCATAGCATTGCATGTCTGCCTGCTGCAGCTGCAGAGTGCTTCTGATGAGAGATAGGTGCTTTAATGAATCAGAGACAGATGTATCATTCCTTCATTTGCATTTTCCAAAGCCCTTCTTCTGGAAAAAAAAATTGGAAACATTGCACTTGTATTTCATCTTGAAAGAGGAATAAGCAGATTTTTAAAGATAATGATTTTGTGTCTGGGCCCTTCAGTGCAACTCAGATAAAAATTCTTTCATTTTCTAATGGAGGGATGTGTCTTAGCACGGTTCATATATTATTGGAGTGTCTACTTTTCTTAACAATTGATTCCGCCTTGATAATTTTTGCAGAATGATGACTATGTAGATCTCAGTGAACATTCTGGTTCCATTCCATGCCATGTCATAGTTTTAAAATCTTCCTTTTGGAGAATAATATTCCATTTCTTTCATCCTAAGGATGATAGTCATTCAACCATATGGGAGAAAAGGCTCCTTGGCTCTTCTGATAATGATAGGCATATAAATGTAATAAATAACAATAATAAAACAATAGCCTATTAATTAAATTTTATGTTCAAAAGTCCCAACTATAGAATCATTTCATCCAGTTAAATAGCAGCCACAGTGTATTTTATCCTTTTAGAATATTTAAAGCATTGAATGTAAGATCTTCCATAAGCTGTTATTAACAACTGTGAAAAGTTGTATCCTTACTGATAGTTATTCAGAAATCATTTGCAGGCAGTTATGTGCTGAACAAATTGTAAGGGCAGGCTGTTGTCTGCTAAAAATAGCTTGTAGAGGATGCATCTCCCCTCGCCATCTCTGACAGGCTGTGGAGGCAAGGTAAGAGATATTTAGGCATTGCTTGTGAAAAGGTTCTTGCCTGACTATAGAGCTGTGAATAAATTGAAATGGTGCCTGCTTCCACATCAACAGATGCTGGTGCTGTTTAAGAGAACAGAATGTTTTATTTGGCCAGGTGGGATTAGACACACAAGGAATTTGTCTCTGGTGCAGAAGCTCTCAGCATACATGCAAAGCAACAGAATATAATCATCATAATGCTACCAATAAAAGGGGAATAAAGAAGATTGCTCAGGGAGTAAAGCACCTGAGGGCAGGACAAGAAGCAATGGGTGGAAACTAATCAGGGAGAGAAGCAACCTAGAAATAAGGAGAACATTTCTTGACAGTGACAGATTAATCAGTGGAACAACTTGCCTCCAGAGATTGTGAACACTGCAACAGTTTTTAAGAAGAGTTTGGATAACCATTTATCTGAAATGGTATAGGGTTTCCTGCCTAAGCAGGGGGTTGGACTAGAAGACCTCCAAGGGCCCTTCCAACTCTGTTATTCTAAGATAACAAGAGGGATAAATAATAATGCTTACAGTCAGGCTACATGAATGAATAGACATTAGGAGAAAATTAGGTATTTAGCAGAGTAATGGCACAAGGGAAAAAACTGCCTCTGTGTCTGGTTGTTTTGGCCTGCAATGTCCTGTAGTGCCATCCCAAGGGGAGGAATTGAAACGATTTATGTCCAGGATGTGAGGGGTCTGTAAATATTTTCTCAGCCCTTCTTCTGACTTGCGCTATATACAGGTCTCCATGGAAGGCACACTGGTTGCAATTGTTCTTTCTGCAGTCTTAAGTATCCATTGGAGTTTGGACAGGTCCTGTTTGGTTGCTGTATCAAACCAGACAGTTATGGAAGTTACAAATGACAGTCTCAGTAATTCCTCTGTAAAAACTGTATCAATAACTCCTGGGGCAGCTTGAACCACCCCCACCCCCCACCCCAAGTTGATGCAGGAAGAATTTAAGAAAACAATTCCCTGCAGTCAACGTGCAGACTTAAAACGTTGCCCATGGCAAAGATCATAGGGCTGTCTTTGCAAATCAATGAACATCTTGCCCAGTTTTGTGTGTAACTACCAACCACCAGTGCAAGTTTAATGAAAAGAAGGACTAGGGGAGACAGGATAGCAGTGTTCCAATATCTCAGGGGTTGCCACAAAGAAGAGGAAGTCAAGCTATTCTCCAAAGCACCTGAAGGCAGGACAAGAAACAATGGGTGGAAACTAATCCAGGAGAGAAGCAACCTAGAACTAAGGAGAAATTTCTTGACTGTTAAAACAATTAATCAGGGAACAACTTGCCTCTAGAAGTTGTGAGTGCTCCAACACTGGAAGTTTTCAAAAAAGATGTTGGACAACCATTTCTCTGAAGTGGTGTAGGGCTTCCTGCCTAAACAGGGGGTTGGATTAGAAGACCTTCAAGGTCCCTTCCAACTCTGTTATTCTATTCTATTCTATTCTATTCTATTCTATTCTATTCTATTCTA
>NW_020769317.1:28244856-28282828 GCF_900518735.1 Pseudonaja textilis
AAAAAAAAAGCCAGGAAGATAAAAAGAAAGAAAAAACCAGTATTGGAGGTAGATGGAAAAACAAAAATACCAGAGAATCAAAAAGAGAAAAAAAGGCTACTCCCTTAAAAAGAAAAGGAAGGGAATCATTAATACTAAAACTTTTCTTTTAAAATAAAAAACAAACATAAAAAATTAACTTCCAAAGACAAGCATAAAGAAAAAAAAAAAAGCAAAGACAAGTTCCAAAGAACTAAAAGTCCAAATAGCTATTTCAAAAAGTAAACTGTTGAGGAGGGGTAGCACAGCTTAAAAAAAATCAAGAAAACACACTGCACTTTGTTTAGTTATCCAAGGCTCTTGTTATAACACTCTTCTCCAGAAACTTATCACCTTTTCTTTTTCTATAACCTTCAGCACCAGATTCCAGCTGTTGATAGAAATCCAGAAGAGCACCTGCAATAATACTCTCCCATGCTCTTCCCTCTATCTTATTGAATAGCAATGTCCTTGAAAAAAAGTCTCAGTTCTTTCTTTCTCAGCTTTCTCTGATCACAAGAGAAATAGAATATTTCCAAGCCTCTAGTTGGCAGTGTTACAAAGTTTCTTTGCTTTCACTTTCCCCCTCCTTTTCCAAGCAAAATGCAATAAGAATTAATTAAAAAAAGATATTTTTTAAAAAGAAATAACTAAATGGGAGTCTCTAGCCTAAAATAGTTACAAAATCAAAAAGGAGAAAAGAAATAGATGAAAAAGAAAAAACCAGTCCAGTTTTAAAATATAAGATCATGTATAGAAAATCCAGCAATGAGAAAAAAAACATTACTTTGACATTCCTGTTTAAAATCGCCACTTAATCACTTCTGTCAAAACTTTTACAGATTCTTTCTTTTCCTTAGGGTGTCTTTTCAGATCTTAGAATAAAGAAAAAGTTCTCACCAAACCGGCACACTCTCTTTTTCTGTTCTCTTCCATTTCGGAGCTATCCCAACTTCAGCAGCTTTAATGGCTGCCGCTGGCAATAAGAGCTTCTCCTGGATCTACCAGGGACTTTGCGGTGTCCCTGGGATCAACAGGATGTGCTCTTCACTTTCATCGTCTCTTCGGGACAGTTTAGATCCGATAGGATCATCCAGGAGCAAAGATATCAGCAGCGATCTCAGACCTCCAAGATTGCATGCCGTATCGTTGCAACGCCAGCTCTGCCCTCCCAATTGTGAAAACCACAATTGAAAAGCAGCCTTGCCTCGGCTTAGTCTCTTTCATTTCTGTAGAGTTGTAAATGGATAGATCAGATGGTTAGATCAGATGGTTCACTTTTTCAATAGACAAGGAGTAGGCAAAGTAGGTAACATATTAACTTTCTGAACTTTCTGGAGACCACATCCAAGGTCTTGGACTGTCATTTACAACAGAGTTATAGTTTCAGTGGTATTCCCACACGATCCCACTTGTGGCCAGAGAATTGAATACTTAGCTGTTCAGGTCTCTGCGCCAATTGCTCCTACATGAAACAAATTAGCAGGCAAGGCCACCTCCTGGTTTGATGGGAGCATAATTAAAAATCCTTCTGGTGGGTTTTTAACTCTGACATGGATGTTTCTCCTGTAATCAGTGCCTGTCTGCTGAATCTGGGAACTGTCAATTCAATTTTCTACTATTCCCTAATGTATTATCATTCCAAACAATTATGGTGCTGTCCTTTTAATATCCCATGGTAAGCTATGCTATACTGAAAGCTAAATAGAAAATTAAACATATGCATCTTGGATTGATTCCTGCCCAGAGACCATGATGGTAATCATGGGGCACTTAGTAGGAGCAGCAGAAGACCAATTGTTGTGACAAAGCAGTAACCCTGCTATTAAATATATAACATTGAGTTATATCAATACATTACTTATACTTTAGAGCAGGGGTATCAAACTCAAAGCCCACAGGCCAGATCCGGCTCCCAGGGTGCTTAGATCTGGACTGCGGGGTTGCCCTGGAAGCAGTGAAGGACCGACCCGCAGTGCCTCTGCCAGTGAAAATGGAACTCTGGGGAGATGCGCGCCCCCCAGGCCCCATTTTCGGCCACGACAGCCTCCTTCAGCCCTCTGCCAGCAAAAACGGAGTTCAGGGAACCGCATGCACCTCCCCCCAAGCTCCATTTTCTTTGACAGAGGGCTGCAGGAGGCCATTGAGCTGGCTATGCCTACTCCAGCCACACACACCCTGACTCCAGAGGTCAAACACAGCCCTGATGCAACCCTCAATGAAACCAAGTTAAAGGGAGAAAACAACAAAAAGGTAGGTTAATCTGATCAATATAAACATTCCATTGCCTAACTTTATCTGAGCTTGGGATCTAATAGGCCTGTTTCCTACTGAATGAATGACTACCAGGGAAACCAGGTTTATGGGTTAGGATTGTCAAGCCAAAATATTTCCCCAAAGAAGGCAGTGGGAGCTTGCTTCTATACTGTTGCTAAGAAAAGAGCATGGATGCCTCCATTAAAGTCACTTGAAGTGTATTTATTTATTTAATATTTGCACAGTTAGCATTATTCCCTTTTTATATTGAGGCAATCGAAAGATTCTTTGGGGCATCACATGAAAGAAACTTGATTTCTTTCATGGAAATCTTTCTGTGGCAGTCCTCCTTCATTGTCGCCGTTTGGGACAATGGTTGAAAACATCCTATAGTACAGGAGTGTCGATTTCATTAAGGGCCGCATCAGGGTTGTGTTTGACCTTTGGGGGCCTGGGTGAGTGTGGATGGGGTGGATGTGGCCAGCTGGATGTCACTCATGTCAGGGGCGGCAATGGTGGCCTGAACACTCTGCCAGCAAAAACAGGCTCCCGATGGCCTCCTGCAACCCTCTGCCAGTGAAAATTCATGGCCCTCCTGAGCTCCATTTTCACTGGTAGAGGCACCATGGGCTGGTCTTTCGCTGTTTCCAGGGTGGCCCCACAGGCCAGATCTGAGCACCCCTTGGGCTGGATCTGGCATGCGGGCCTTGAGTTTGACACCCCTTCTATAGTATGTTGACTTGAATATTTTTAACTTCCTAGTTAAAGGAAGTTAAATATCCTTCCTAATATTTCTGCGTGGTTGCTCCCAATGTAATTAGGCATTTGAATAATCATTAGCAATTGAGGCACATTTTGTGAGGAACATGTCTTTCATTTTGATTGATTGGAGAGGCTTCCCATTGACTAGAGAAATTCTAAAGCTTCCCATTCCATTTCATTCCATTTATCTGAAATCTCTCAAAACTGAACTGTTTGGCATGGATCTCTTGATTTAAAAAGCCTGCATAGCCTGCTAGATAATACAAGATAATGCAACTCCTTTCTAGTTTTATTGAGCATAGATAAGTTGCAGCTGTGGATATGTAGCATAATGTTCATTCATAAACAGCAGAATATTTCCAATTCTGCATGCCATCTGTCTGATTTCCAGGCCTTTTGATGTGAGCTCATACAGAGTAATTTAAGGAACTATGGGCTGCCACATAATATATCCACACACATTAATTTGATTCAGTAGAATTCAACCTCTCAGGATGTTTAAATGTGTGGCCCCAAATTCAATTTCTCAGTAATATTTGCACAGCTGAAACAATGGCAGATAAATTGATAGAGAAATTTCCTATAAGGTGTAAATCAATGGCTTCCAAACACGATGCCAAGGTAGAGATTGCAAAAAATAAAGAGATTATGGAGTTATTTTGCAAATACTGCACAAAGCTCAGAGATGATCAGCATTTTAAGAACATAGTTTTAATATGAAATGAACATATACAATAAAGACTGAAAAAATATTCAATGCTGATTTAAAAATTAAGCGATTGTTAATATATATTAAAAAGTTGATTTCATTTGAATAAACTCTGGCTGGTAATTTTCCCATAACACCAAACAAAACCCACTTTTTAGAAAGCAGATTTTCTCTAAACTGCAGTTCGTTTCTTTTCTTTTTTTTTGCCATGCACAGTTGTTGTTAGAAACAAAATACTTCAGTTTTATTAAAGGTAGGAGGTTAATCACACAATGTGTAGGAGAAAACACTAGAAAAGAAGAGACAGATATAGATTATCTAAGTCCATTTCTCAGCTTCTTTCTTCAGCTTAAGGTTTAATAGATGTATAACTCGCTTTTCAGTGTAAAATCAAAACAATGTAATTAAAAATACAAATACTTTTAAGACAACAACCAATCCATACATAAGATAGCACCACCTTAGAAAGTAGTTTAGATGTTGGACTGAAGAAACTGTTCAGACCTAGGCTTCCCAAAATCACGAAACAGATTCCTTGTCTTGACAAAACCCCTTTTTGTTTGGCTAATGTGAATTCCTATCATTCACACCCAGCAAAGTCCTGGCAAACAGTCTTTCAAGGGTGAATTGCAACCACAGACCTTATCAGGCTTGGAGAGTTTCCAGGCCAATAGCTTCCAAGTGCAATGGCTGTACCAGAAAATACTTGGCAAGGAGTCTCTGTGAGTCATGAACTTGGATAAACAAATCTTCACACTCATTAAATGAACTAATTGTTACCTGCAAACACCTTTCGCTCCTCTTTATTCCCTATGGGAGGTGCCATTCACCGTCCATCTGTGCCTTAATTCCCGAGTCGACCCTTGTTCCTTAACTGTTCCTTTCTCCTGATAGCTCTGCACATACGCAATTGGGAACAAGCTCCAGCTGCTCTTCTGCCCCACTGATCTCCGACTCTGAAGGCAGCTGATTACTGTCAGATGGCACTGGCCCCATCTCTGCCTTTGACACAGAGCACTCATCAGAGCCTTCCCCAGACTCCAGGACTGGCCCATGTTCCTCCCCAACCTCCTCACTGTCTGAATCTGCCTCCAACTCCACTGGCTGCTGGCATGCCACAACAGAAACACAAGTTCAAAAGTGTTTGGGCCTATCACTGTCTCTACTTCACAGGATTGTTATTGTATGGCAGGAGTGTCAATCTCGCAGCCCATGGCCCAGTTGCGTCACACACTGGCCACGCCCACCCCTGTTTTAGAGAATGGGTGGGTGTGATGACAACATGACATGGCAAGTTTGACATTCCTCACCCCTGTTGTATGGAAAACTGGGGTGAGGGAACAGTACATATGTTGCTTCTGAAGGAAAGGCATGATAAACAAACAATAAAACCTAACAAATAAAGATGTAAATGAAAGAAGAAACTTTAATTTCTATCGTCTTGTTCTTGTTGATGTACATAGAATCATACAATCATAGAGTATAAATGTTGGAAGGCACTCATAAAATCTCCTAAAAAGGGGCTCTTCAGGGTCCTCATGAATATATCCAGTGAAGAGAGACTCACCAGCTGTCTGGATAAGTGTTTCTCCCATCAAATTTTTCCACACTGTTAGGATTTTCTACATTTGACTGAATTTTGCTATCTTATAACTTAAATCCATTGTTCTGCAGCTTGTATGCTGGAGTGATGGATGAAATGCCTTAACCATAAGTGATGTCCTTCCAGGTAACAGAATAACAGAATTGGAAGGGACGTTCTTCTAGTCTTCAGACATTTTTGGCCTGGGAGGCCTCCTTGCACTTACCTGGGAGCCAGAACAGAGCATGTGGGAACTCCAGGGAGGAGAGGGGTGAGGTAGGGTGGGACCAGCTGGTTGTCAGAACTACTGGTGTAAAATTAACATCTGGTTTGCTTGAACCAGCCCAAACCGGCTGAATCCTACCCTGGATCAGGGGTGGGATTCTACCAGTTTGCACCTATTTTCTAGAACTGGTAAAGCATATAATAACTAATGCCAATCAACAAAAGAAAATGGCAAATTAATGAAGAAAACCATATAAAGCCAAGAGTTTCTATATAAAGTGTTGATTGAACATAGTTTCAACCATCTTTATGGATCCGGATAGGGTCATTTCTCTTAAGTAGAGAAAGAATATTTATGGACATAATCTGGGGATATTTATGGACATAAACGGGATTTGTAAAGTATTATCATTTCCTTGAGCAGAAAAAGTTTAAAAAACGGAACTAAAATTATGCTGGATTATTTTTTTATGAAAATACAAACAGCCCTTTACAAGTCATTGTACTAATGCATGATTTGTATAAATCATGTTAATAATTAATAATACTAGTAATAATTTTAAGAGATTAAATGTTTCATTTATCTCGGTCATTCCCAAAACAATCCTATAGAATTGGACACTGTTGTTATTGCTATTTCCTAATTACAGAATAGAGTTGCAATCATGAATAAGTTTTACTAAGGCTCATTTTGTAAGAGATGTGGTTTGCTGTCGGGATCTTATTTTTACTACAGCAATTTTTATTTTCCTACTTCATGTTACCAAACTGAATTAAAAATCAGCAGCCACCATTTTAATAGGGAGACTAGAGTAATATATCGGTAGAGTTAAATGAATGGTGATAGAACATTACAAGTTCAGATCTCAACTGTAAATTTACTAAGCGGCAACAATTGTGATTGTAAGTTGAGAACTACCCTGTATATCAGAAGCAGTGCATCTGTGATGACGCGGGGGGGGGGGGGGGGGATACAAAATAAACACAGTCACAAAAACTCAGTGAAGTCACTTTTATTCCTTCACTTTGCTTCCAAGCTCCAAATATCCTTGACAGACGACAAAAAAACTCCCACAAAAACAGTTACAAGAAGAAGGGAAAAAAACAACACAAACCAGGCAAGAGAAAGGCTGGAGGATGTCCACAGATAACAGAACACACACTGGGAAGGATGCCAAACTCAGAGAGGAACCATAAACTAGAGATATTTCCATGCTTTGTTTCCAGCGTTCGCCCATACGCATGTCTGTCCTCTTATTCAGTTGTCACAGCTGCAGCCCATGAAGATGATCAAGGCCCTCTCCTCCCGAGTAGACCACATCTCTCCCTTATCCTCTCCTCCATATGTACCCAAGGATGGAGAGGGGATGAGCCTGGGTCCTCCTCTGACTGCCCTGCCGGCCTCTGCCCTTCCCCAGCCTCCTCCATAACCTCCGTAGCCACACTTCCACTCCCTGTCGACTGTTCCTCCTCTCCCTCAGAGTCAGTCCCCACCAGGGCCATGACAGCATCCTATCTGAATAGCTTCTTCTTACTCCCAAGAACAAAATCTTATCCTTATAAAATTATATGTTGTTATACCAATACTGCGAGATAAAATAAGGTGGCAAGAAGAAGAGACAACAAACAATATGCCTTTTCCTTTTATTTTTTTCTGAAAGCAGGGGAAGAAAAGGAATTTTCAAAAAGACAGACCTGAAAAATGTAAACCTTAATCACCAAGCTGATTACTGCTCTGTGAGTTGGAATTATAGAGCCATGGCAATTATTTTTTGAGAGAGTCATCAAATCTATGAGCGAAGCATCAGGAACAGATGGCTGTGTACTCTTTGCTTGAAATGATGCACCAAGGGACGACTCATCTCTCACACACAACCAAAAACTAAAGGTTATGTATAACACCCACACACCCACATCTACACACCCACACACAGTGAATTCACAGAGCATATAGCACATATAGGTGTGAATTCATTTGCCTTTTCTCCTTCTATGTTGCCCTAGAACCTCGATTTCATTGAGGGCCACATCAGGGTTGTGTTTGACTTCAAGGGGGCTAAGGTGGGAGTGGCCACCAGGGTTGGTGTGGCCAGCTCAACGTCATTCGTATTGCGGGTACCTGTGGTGGCCTGAGTGCTCTGCCAGTGAAAACAGTCTCCCAAGCTCTGCGATGGCCTCCTGCAACCAGGGATGGGTTTCAAATTTTTAACAACTGATTTGTGGGTGTGGCTTAGATGGTAGGCGTGGCTTGGTGGTCATGTGACTGGCTGGGCATGGCCAACTCAATATCACACACATTGAGGCATGCATCTCCTCCTCTGGCCTCTCATGACTGTGGGGATACTGCAACAGTCGTAAGTGTGAAAAATGGTCATAAGTCACTTTTTTCAGTGCCATTGTAACTTTGAATGGTCACTCCACAGAAGCAAAGTACCAGCAAAGGAGGGGGAAAAAAATCCAGAGAAGTTCCTGAGACAAGAAGTCTAGTCCTGCCAAGAATGTAATAAGGGTTAATGGAGAGGCAGTTTCTGTAAGCAACACCAGAATGTTTCCTTTCTGCCTTCCTTACAGGATTAGCCCAGTAATTTCTTCTAACAACCGGTTCTCCCATCTGCTTAGAATGTTAACAACCAGTTCTAGAGAACAGGTTCGAACTGGTAGAATTCCACCCCTGCCTGCAACCCTCTACCAGCGAAAACAGAGCTTGGGATAGCCACACACAGCCCTCACAGGCTCTATTTTTGTTGGCAGAGGCACTGCAGGCCAGTCCTTCACTGTTTCCAGGGTGGTCGTGCAGGTCAGATCTAAGCACACCGTGGAACAGATCTGGCCCTCGGGCCTTGAGTTTGACACCCCTGCCCTAGACCTTGATAAAAAAATCCATTTTAAGCCTACTTAGATCTTCAAGAGAAGGTCATTATCATGTCTTATTAAGAACAGATACATCACTGGATAAAGGTATTAGAATGGGACTTCTCTAGAATAATAGCTGTTTAATGTCAAGTTCTAAAGAGGGTTATTCATTGCACTAAATCATAACAATAATTTATTTTCTATGGGCTTATTGTATAAGTTAAACTATTTATAGCTTTAAAGCTGTGGTTTATTCCATAGTTTCCAAAGGTGTATTCAGCAGATTCTGACCAGTTCTGGAGAACCAGTAGTGGAAATTTTGAGTAGTTCGGAGAACCGGCAAATATCACCTCTGACTGGAGATTTTATAGTATTCTTCCCATGCCATGTCTACCAAACCACGCCCACAGAACCTGTAGTAAAAAAAATTGAATCCCACCACTGATAGTTTCATATGTAAATCTAGGTATTGTGGCTTGTTTAACAAGTTATGGATGACTCAATCCATGATTAGTACAGCATGTGAATTCAGTTTCTAGCCATAGTTTGCTCAATTCTGCCTCACATATCTTCCTATGACTTATTTTAAGAAAGAAGTGCCAATGGAAATTTGGCTAATTTGGCTGAGAAATTCATCTTAGTGAATCTGGTTTGTAGGGTGGTTTCAGGGGTGGGTTTCTACTGGTTCTCTCCACCTCTGTAGAACTGGGAGCTCTGAAGAGCAGCAGACATAGAACCGGTTCTATGTCTGCTGATGATTTTGCCCACCTGCCCACCCGGGCTCTTACCTGATCTTTATTTCCTGATTTTTCAACTTCAGCTGCCGAACAAAGCAGAGCTGCAGTTAAAAAAGCAGGAAACTAGGGCTGTTTCAAAGGCTGCTTCTCTGCACGCAGCTGCTGATGACGATTTACAGGCATGTGGCTCTCAGTGTGCAGGGAAGCTTGTAAATCCCGAACTGGTAGTTAACCCTGTCATATCCCACCCCTAGCTGGTTTATTTGTCCTCTGTCCTTTCCCAATGACAAATGCCTTTCCAGACCAGCTACAATATTATAGAAATCAAATTAGTAGAGGAATATTATAAATAATGTAGTACCACAGTGGAGTTAAAAAAGAAAATGTTAGTAAAATTATTAAACAGCTTCTTTTAATAATCTTTGGTGACCATCTAAAGGCTGTAAGAAGAGAGTTTTTAATGGAAAACACCAAAGATTGTCACTGAAAAATCCCTGTGTGATGACCCGGGGCGTGGCACAAAGACAATCCTACTAGATAATAAGTAGAGGTCCCTTTATTAGCTTAAACTTTGCCCCCAATAACCTGGTTACCTTCTGGTCTGGAGAAAAACTCCCACGAACCTGCACCAGCCTTTGGCTGCAGATATTCCAGTCCAAATGTTGTAAACTGAAAACTTTAAACTATAAATCCAACAAGGCAAAATAAGGTAATAAATCTGGCAGAGCAAGATAGGGAGTTCCAGGAATGAAATAACAATGCAGTAAATCAAACCAGTTGGGAGGATGCCAGGAACCAATAGCAGCAGCCCACACAAGATAAATTCAACATTTGTTTCCAACAAATGCTCCTCCCAACTGGTTCTCCTTTAATCTCCCTCCCCAAGTGTGCCTTGTGAAGGAAATCAGGGCCCGTTCCTCCCTCATAAGCCATGCAACCTATGTTGCTCTCTTTTCCATTCTTCCCTATATGCCCTAGGATGAAGAGGGGGTGGGCCTTGGTCTTCCACTGAACCCTCTCTTCTTCTACCTGTTCCCTGCTCTGCCCAGCCTGACTTTGCCCCTTCCCGGTTTCCTCCACAGCCAATAGAGCCACTATCCCACTCCCTGACGGCTGTTTGTCTTCCTCCTTGGATTCAGACTCTGAGGGTGGGCATGACACCCTGAATTGTTGGACCCAATCTACATTATTGGCACTATCTTCCAAGTATTTTCTTAGGGACTGTTATTTCTGTGTGTGAATGGTCTTTGGAATAACATAATGCTATAGGACTTTCAAGTTTAAAACCAGGACATTAGATGTAAACAAAAAAAAAAGGCAAGGAATGAAAAGAAGAGAAAAGAAAAGAAAAAATGAAAAGAGCCAGTGTGATGCAATAGGTAAAGATCTATATTAAAAACTGGGATACTATGAATTCTAGTCCTCTCTTAGGCATGGAAGCAGCTGGGTGACTTTACACCAATCATTCTCTTTCAGCCCAACACCCCCTCACAAGGCTGTCATGGAAAAAAGAGGAAGATGAGCATTATGTATATCACTTTGCATGGTACAAATAAAGGTGGGATATAAATACAATAAAGGAAGGAATACATCAGGTGATAGATGTGAAATTATTGTGATGAGAATAAACCATACACACTACATATGGCAGCTGAAGTTTATTTTATTTATTTTGTAAAGCAATTATAAGATAACAGGTATAAGTATAAACATAGTTATGAATACATGAAATGGATACATATCAGAAAAATAAAAATAAACAATAGGACAGGGACGATAGGCACATTGGTGCAATTATGCATGCCCCTTAAGTTGTTTTGGGAGATTATTTCAATACCTCCCTTTTCTACAGGAGGCAGAAGTAATATGCAATCCAAAACTGAACAAATGATAGTCAGTCCATAAACCATCTGTTATTCCATGCTGGTGACTCCTTGCCCATTATACTGACCCATCAACTTGGGTTTCAGGTGGACGCAGATATTGAACTAAAAGATTTCAGCAGCTTGTTAAAAAGTTGCCTCAGGATTGAAATGAAACCTTTCTTGCCATCTATTTGCATTGTTCAGTGAATAATTGCACAGGTTGCCTCCATTCCTAGCAATAACTGCGAGAGATAATCAACACCATCAAAGTAAACCTCTTTAACACATTCTTTGGCTCAGTATTTGTGAACAGCAATGGATCAAGCCCAGTACTTCCTAGTTGAACCACAGACAACTACAATGATCTAATACATATCGATTTTACAGAAGACATTGTTGAAGAAGCACTGCACAATCTAAAACCATCTCTATCTATTGGACTGGATGGAATATGTGCCTACTTCTTTAAAAAGCTATCCACTGCCATAGCTGAACGTCTAAGCATAATCTTTGAAAAATCTTTCAGGACCAGCTCCTTTCCTAACCTATGGTCACAAGCCACGGTCATACCCATCTTGAAAAAGGGAAACCCCAGCCTAGTTGAAAATTACAGACCAATCTCCTTATGCTGCGTCACCTGTAAAGTCATGGAATCAATTATTAACCAATCCATCATCCTCCACTTAAAAACAAACAACCTACTCTCTAATAAACAATTTGGTTTCAGAAAAAAAACTATAATCTGCAACTCTTACACAGCAAAAACATATGGACTACTCAACTCGATCAGGGCAAAGCAACAGATGCAATCTACACAGACTTCTGTAAAGCCTTTGATTCAGTGGTACATGACAAACTATTCCTAAAACTAAAATCTTATGGTATCTCTGGACACCTACATAACTGGATAGAAGCATTCCTGCCAAACAGACAACAAATGGTCAAAATTGGGAGCATCCTATCAAATTCTGTACCTGTCAATAGTGGTGTCCCCCAAGGCAGTGTTTTAGGACCAACTCTCTTCATACTCTACATAAATGACCTCCGTGATTAAGAGCAACTGCGTTCTCTTTGCTGATGATGTAAAGCTATTCAACACCACAGACAATATTACTACCCTCCAAAAAGACCTTGACTATGTATCAGAATAGTCAATCAAATGGCAACTTCAAATCTCAACAAATAAATGCTCTGCCTTACATATTGGCAAAAAAAATCAGAAAATAAAATACAAGCTAAATAATCAAGACCTTGTTGAGGATCCAAACTTTGTCAAGGACCTTGGAGTACTCATGTCTAATGATTTAAGTGCTAGAGCCCACTGTAACTACATAGCCAAAAAGGCATTAAGAGTTATTAACCTAATCCTATGTAGCTTCTTCTCTGGTAATATCACACTACTAACTAGAGCATACAAAACATTTGCTAGACCAATACTCGAATACAGCTCATCAGTCTGGAACCCACATTATGTATCTGATATTAACACAGTTGAGAAAGTCCAGAAATATTTCACAAGAAGAGATCTCCACTCCTCTACTCATTGCAGAATACCTTATGCCACCAGACTTGAAACTCTAGACCTAGAAAACCTAGAACTACGCCGCCTCCGGTTCAATCTAAATATATTATATAAAATTATACATTGCAATGTCCTACCTGAAAATGAATATTTCAGCTTCAATCATAACAATACAAGAGCACCCAATAGATACAAACTCATGGTTAACCGCACCAAACTTGACTGCAGAAAATACAACTTCAGCAACAGAATGGTCAATGTTTGGAATACTCTACCTGACTCTGTGTTTTCTTCCCCAAACCCCCAAAACTTTAACCTTAGACTGTCTACTATTGACCTCACCCCCTTCCTAAGAGGCCTGTAAGGGGCGTGCATAAGCGCACCAATCGTGCCTACCGTCCCTGTCCTATTGTTTCTTTTAATTTTTCTTATAAGTATCTATCGTGTATTCAAAACTATGTTTATTCTTTTACCTGTATCTTGTAAGCGATTGACAAATCAAATAAATACTAAAAATACTAAATAAATATACAGAAGGGATTTGACAGGCTTTGACAGGTTTAGTCTAAAAGAAGACAATGGAGGCTCAAGTGAAAATGGATGTAGGGTGAACAATAATACAACTTTGAGGAAATGTGAGCAGTGAAGTCAAATTTCAGACTAGAATGACCTCGCCAAGATTTGATGTCAAGATTGTGTGAGGACATTTACAGCATCTGAATTCCACTTGTTCCTTTTTATTGCAAGATGTGGGTGGATGCTGTTGTCCTTAGCAACCACTATATGGAATAGATTTCTTGGCTTGGGTGGCTGTCAATGATGGAATGGTAATTAAGAGCTTAGTTAGCAGCCCTCTATTTTTAATCCTGCTACCTACCTACTCTATGATTTGCATCCCGATAAATAAATATTGGTATTTCTGTCCAGAAATATTAAACAGCTGTTTAAATCTTCTGTAGGCCTTAGATCTGTATAGAAGCATTGTATAAAAGCATCCGCAAGCATTGTATTCTATATATTCTGAGACTATTGCAGTTTCAGAATATTTGAAAATATATTTTGTTGTTTCTTGACCCTGTTGGGGAAAAGAAGCAATAAACTCAAAAATAGTTGTTTGTATATCACCATTAAAAAAATCATGTAAATGATGATGCAAAATTTTGATTAGGAGTCACTTAAAATTTGTTATATAATAGGTGGCTATATAAATGTTCTAAATAAAATATCTCTTATTTTCTTCCTTAACAATTGAAGTATCACATTTCAGATATATGGATGAGCATGTTGAATGCATGTGCAATGTTCTGTTTCAAGCATGATGTTTTAGCAATACACAGATTTTGGAGGGCAGAGTGTGAGAGGGAAAGAATAGAATAGGAATAGAATAGAATAGAATAGAATAGAATAGAATAGAATAGAATAGAATAACAGAGTTGGAAGGGATCTTGGAGGTCTTCTAGTCCAACCCCCTGCTTAGGCAGGAAACTGTACACCACTTCAGACAAATGGTTATCCAACATCATTTTATATATGTATATCTACATGCATAATGTTGTGTCAAGTTACATATGTCAAGTTGATTATCTGGATATGTGTTGGGAAGGATATCTTAGCCTTTCCCAGTGTGAAAAATTGTATGCTTCCATTTTGGTTACCCAACAAAATGTTATTCATGCACAGTAATAAAAGTTACTGACTGGCTGATTATATAGAATAGATCATAAAGAAGAAATTGACATCAGAAATGAGAATAAATGCAATCAACAAAGCTTTGTTGATTAATTCAACAATACTTACCCAGAAGAATTCAGGAATGGGACAAACCACCACAACCAACACACTGCGACCACCACACTGTGGCCAAGTCTCAACGGCCAACTCACTGCAGCTAACTCACCAATGCCAACTAGCTGGGAGACAATTCACTAGGATAAATCGTTACAAGACAACTCACTGCAGGACAATTTAAAAATTCAATTATTTAAAATAAATTGTAAAAAATATTTTATTTGTTGTCATTCACTTTTCATTTTTCCCCTCCTTTTGCATCTGTTCTTTAATTATTCTATTTCAACATTTCTTTGATATTAGAATAACTCTTGTCCTGCAGCGAGTTCTCTGTGGCAAGTTGGCCCTGATGAATTGGCCTGTGACAAGTTGGCTGAGACAAGTTTGGGCATGGCAAATTGTCATAGACCCAAAGAATTCTCTTCCCTGTTAGCTATGCTGAGTACAAGCAACAGATGAGGTCAAGCCATTACAAAACCACCCACAATGTGCTATCTTTGTTGAGCAAATTTTATAACCATTTATTTTCTCACATTCTTCCCCCACCTACAAGGGGTTACTTAGATTGCTTTGGGAAAACTAAGTTAGAAACTAGACACGGTTTGGGCATCACTAAGGGAAAGTTCTGTATTAGGAGGATTAGAAGCATTTTTAAGTGTCTAGCAGGGATTAGGCACCTAGTTAAAACAAAAGTAGGAAATAATTATCTGAGGAAGTGTTTTATGATTAGACTCCAGAAAACAAACAAACAAACAAACAAAAACCAACAACAGTGAAGAGTGGGGAAAACAAGAAAGAGGCTAGTTTGGCTAAGCAAGTCTTAGTTGGCTAATTAAAAGCAGTTCATTCACAGAGTATATTAATAATTAGTAACTGCAAAAGTGCATAATCCTTAAATCCTTAGAATTTAAAAACTGATTTCTCAGTCTACCCTGAATTTTATAAAGAAAACAGAAATAATGTCAACATGGTAACTCACAAACACTTCTTTTTAATACAACCTTACCACATTGAGACAGATAGTAAGAAGGTATAAAAATACTTCCAACACTCAACCATTCCATTTTAATTATGCAGAGGTATTATCTATGGGATGGATCCATTTTTTAAGTTAAATAAGAGGGAGAACTGCAGTTTCATTAATGCTTTAGGAAGTATTCAGTTGCATTAATGCTCTGATTTGAGTCCTCATGTGAGGAATCCTTTCAGGATTGCTTTGATCTCTTTGTTGATTTAACTGTCAGACTAAAAGCATATGGCGAAGCAAAGGTCTACAAATTCTGTGTTGTGTTTTTGTGTGGGTGGGTGTATTCAATCAGGTGGTAGATATTGTGTCATAATGTTATCATTATTTCCTTGGCTCGTTATGGGTTAATCAATATAAGGAGAGACTACTTCAAGGAATGCCACGTACATTTCTTTTGTCCTTGTGATTAAGGCTTTATTTTATTCTGAGCCACCATAGTGATGAACATTACAGCCCCATATAATAAGGAAACTCAAAATGCCTAATAGAAGGCTGAAATACTCCATTCATTCACCACTGCAATGACAACAGGGCATTTCAGAAGCTATTAACAGACCCCTCCAATAACTATGTCACACAAGCAATTAAATCCCTACAATAGTCCATCTAATGCTCATCATACAAAGCAAACACTTCAACCGAATATCAAGGAAGCACAATAACAACCACAAGACCAAGGAAGCCAAAAGAGGAGGCACCTACAAAATAAGACACCATGATAGCAAAATAAAATAAAAAAATCACTATATCAGGCAAACAGACAGAAAGCCATCTGATTGTATCTGCAAATGCTTGTGAAAACACATGCTGCAATTTTATAAATCATCTCTACATAGAAAGGGCAGGCATGAAGTGAGAAATATGGTTAATTTAGAACAAACTAGGTTGAAAAATGCAGGAAAATTCTTAGAATTGTAGAAGGCAAAACCAACAGCCAAGCAAAACCTATAGATTTAAACTGTCTAGGGACTTATTGAAAGACGTAACCAAAGTTATCAACTGAATATACAACAACCTTCTTCTCCTTATCAGGCAATATTAAGTCAACAGCTTGATAAATTCCAGCCATTTTCTTATCAACCTATTAAGCCAAAACAAACTGCATTGCTACAGTCACAGGAACTGTTACACATATTCATTAACCATCCTAATAGTAAATATTATAGAGGGGAAACTAATTCTTCTATTTGTTGTTCTTTAAATTTGTCATTTGTACGATAGAAACTATTAATATACATTTTGGCAAAAGTTTCATGGATGTAATTTTTTTACACCCTTACCAAAGTCATAACTGCAAAGCTTTCTTAGGATTCTCAGGGAGTATCATACAGTGGGGGGTGTTAGATTATTCATGAAATGAAATATAAACAATATAAATATAAACAAGTGGCTCTTTAAACTATTGACAGGCATTATTACCTGTATATTGCAGGTAATGCATATATTAAATTATCTGCTGCTAGTCTTGGAAAAAAATAGGATATTGTGATCCCTGCTATAGGCCTCTTGATATATGGCAATATTTTATGAGAAGTCAGCTAAGGGCAGTAGCAGGAGTTCAATGTCCCAGCCACCTTTCTGCAGAGAAATCTTGAGTTTGCAATAATGTAAGCAAAAAGTTATACAATAAAACAAAATAATGCTATATAAGACAAGATAAAAAAATAAAATGAAGTACCTCCAGTTTCCTGGAGCCAATTGCAGGCTTTTATAGTTCTGTACTTTGCAAAGTTGGTTCAGTTCCAGGCATCTAAGAGGTCTTTCAAGACTAAATATCCAGAGCTCCATACTCCATACCTCCTCATCAACTCTACTTCTCTCAAGAAAGAGGCACCACATTGAGTCTCAAATCAGGCAGAACTATACAGAAAGGTATTCATTTTACATTATTATTATTGTTATTATTATTATTTAATCTTTAGTGAGATTCACAGCCTTTGGGGCTGGTTGATAGCTCAACGGCTCGAGTCCTAACCAAGGACCTAGGAATTGTTAAGGTAGCATCGGAGGATATAAGTTGTTCCAAGTAGGGTGGGTTTTTTTTTGTAGAATCAGGGTATTCAAGTCTGGTAAATTCAGAATTTCCAAATAGCGAGGTAGCCTTTTAGGTATTGCCCCAAGGGCTCAAATTACAATTAATTTGATAATTTGATAACACACGATTTCTTTTTCCAAAGTCTCTGAACTTCAATTTGTAAGTCCCGATACTTTGTGATTTTTTTCTTGCTGCGTGTCTTCAATTTGTGCATCACCAGGTATTGCAATGTCAATGAACCAAACCACCTCTACCTCCTCCTCCTCCTCCTCCTCCTCTACCTCCTCCTCCTCCTCCTCCTCCTCATCATCATCATCATCATTTGCAACAAAATAGTGCTTCTTTCCAAGGAATACATCTGGCTGTCTAAGAGAAGCTTACCCATAAGTTTACTAAGTCTAGGATGAATGCAAACTTATTAGATATTGATAAATCTATCCCATGGCTATTGGTAGTGCTGTAGTGGTTGTGGGATGCTCTTCTACTGTATATGTGGTATCAAAGAGATAGGATAACATTTACATTCTCTAACAAATTAGATATAAAAAAAAATGTCCCAAAGGTACTTTTTCAAGAGGCAACTGGACTTTGTGGTCTTTCTTTGAAGACATTTCGTTTCTATCCCAGAAGCTTATTCACCTGTCCTTATTTTTCTTTCCTTGTTCTCTTCCCATCTTTCCTTTTTTTCCCTTTGTTTTTCCTCTTTCCCTTTCTCCTTTCCTATCCCTTCTTGCATCAAATGCAAAAGGGGGAAACATTTAACCTTTTGTTTTGTTTTTAGTTTGTTTTGATAGCTCTTTGCCAGCAAAAATGGAGCTCGGAGGTGCTACACGTGCCCACCCCCAAGCTCTGTTTTCACTGGCAGAAGCCCCATGGGCTGGTCCTTCGCTGTTTCCAAGCACCCCATGGGCCTGATCAGGCCCTCTGCCTTGAGTTTGATACCCCTGTTTTACAGCTTTTCTCCACTCTCTTCCCATCAGCCACAACAGCTGCTCTAGGCTCTGCTGATACAGCAGATCTTCAAGGAGCAAAGGGCTGCTTTGGAAATTGTGCCGTTCTTAACAATGAAACTTAGCCCTCCCTACTGAATGGGTAGCATTTGCAAATTATTTTATTTTTATCTCCATTGATGTGCAGCCAAGGCTAGTCAGGAAACCACTCAGCGCTGGAATGAGTCTCTGTGGCAGGTTTAATGCAAATCTCTGAGAACTGGGCTGCCCTTGATTGCCCAATTTGTTTCTTCTAAATGACAGCACCTTCGCTTAGACAGCATCTTCTTCTTCAGCCCACGGAAGTAAATAGCTCTCTTTTGCTTATGTTACAGCTGCAATCCATCCTCTTTTCCCACCCCGCTCAAACTTACCAAGATGGATTGTAAAGTGATAACTTAAACTTTGGCCCCCCAAAAAACTTATGGACGATTGTGATGTGGAACAGAACGATGTATTTTGACAAAGCTAAAACAAATCTTGGCAAACTAACGTGACAACTCTGTCCTGATATGATTTCTAGCATGACGTGTAGAGTTCAAACACCTAGTTGGCCCATTTCTTCTTCCATTGCTCCCCTTGCTGATGATACTACATGTTTTGCTGCTTTCATGCACTGATCAAACAGAATATAGATTCCATCTCCTTGAATCCAGTGGGATGGGCTGCATATTGGCATAGTTGATGGAGGAACTATTGACTTTAGTGGAACATTAAGACGCTGGGAGTTTCATGAAACAACAGGGTGTACAGAATGGTCATGAATCTTTCCTCTCTCCCCTCTTTGGAAGAGCTTTATAGGTCCCGCTGCCTTAAGAAAGTTCAAAACATTCTCAAAGATCCATCTCATCCTGGGCATCTTTTTTTTTGAACTACTACCATCTGGCAGACGGTGCAGAATAATAAAAACAAGGACAAATAGGCTGAAAAACAGCTTCTATCCCAGGGCAGAAGCTCTTTTGAATTCTACTGTATAGTGCAGTGTTGGTGTGGTGTTGGTGTGGTGTCTGGTTCAATGTGTGAAGGGTGAAGGATGTGTGTTTGTGTTTATTTTCTTGGTTATGATGTGCACTGAAGATGGTGTTCGATTTCATTGTATGAGGTGCAATGACAATAAACTAAACTAAACTATTGATATCAACTATAGTTATACATTTAGGGGTTGCGATGCTCAGCAGTTAAAGACACTGAGCTTCTCAAATGGAAAGCTGACAGCCTGGGTTCAAGACTCAAGTGCTTCACGACAGGGGTGAGCTCCCGTTACTTGCTCCAGCTCCTGCCACCCTAGCAGTTTGAAAGCATGCAAATGTGAGTAGACAATTAGGTACCACTTAGATGAGTGTCAGGGCTCCAACAAATCCTCCCCATTCAAAGCAAAAGTCTCTAGCCACATCTCAGAAAAAGTAAATTGGTTTATTAGAAATTGCCATGTTGGTGTGTGGCTGGGTGCAGCCGGTACTAAATCACATCATACATTTCCCCCTTGACCCTGGTCTTTCCCCCACCCCCTGGATGTGACTTCTCCAATAGGAGACATCAGTCTCGAAGAGTCATCCATCATGCTCTCCAATAACCTGCTTCTGCTCCGACAACTTTGGGCTGCTGAGTTGGTTGTCTAGGTATTTCAAGAATGCCTTGTTTTCCCCCACTCCCTTTTTCTGGCAGCTAAAAAGACCAAAGGAGTATCTTTTTAGTTGACAGTGGGAAGATAACAGCATTCCATGAACTTTGGTGTATAGTCATACTAGCCATATAATCATGGAAGTGTTTTTGGATAACATTTTCTCCCTCAGCTGAGAAAGGGAGATTCAGCACTGTTCTATAGAGTCGGACACGACTGGACAGGGGATCTTTATTATCACATAAATGAGATGGGTAGCTATGAAAATTGCATAATAAATGAAATAAAGACTCATTTGCTTACCTAGGTTTTGGATGAATTTGCTTGGGTACACATAACTTGATGAATCTTAAATTAAGGATTTAAAAAAACACACACACACAACTACCGTGTTCACCCTTGTGCCTTATTAGATTTATGAGTGCCAGTAATATTGTTGGGGCTGATCCAGGTTCTTTTCTTGCCCTTGGGTGGCATTTTGGGGGCATTGGGTTGAGTCAGAAGTGGTATGGCCTATTGCAGTGATGGCTAATCTTTTCAGCACTGAGAGCCCAAAGCGCATGCAAACCCCCAAAGTGCAATGCATGCATGTCCCCATGCATGTGCCCCACGCATGTGCGCACATTCCCCATGTATGTGCCCTGCTCCCGTGCCCACCACACATGCGCCCTGTGCCACTTGCATCCTGCCTCCCACATGCATGGCAGAGACCCAAAGATCAGCTGGCTGCAGGATGCGTGCACACATGCATGGTGGAGCTGAGCTGGGAGGATGGCTCACGTGGCCATAGAGAGGGCTCTGTGTGCCACCTCTGGCACGTGTGCCATAGGTTTGCCATTACGGGCTTATTGAAAACCAAGAGCTTATTTCAGAAGCTGCAAGCGTGTAACCATCTTGACTCCTCTCCACCAGAATTAAGTGAATAAATGTGTTAAGGTTTAACAGAATAAACTAATAGCCAACTTCCTATAACCCATTGAATGACAAAGTGTCCATTTTAGCCTGGTGTTGTATATTATATAAAACCAACCTTTGTAATGTTGAGTTGTGGGGTTCTTTTTCTCCTGGTTTACCCATGTTCTCTTAAATGTCACAACTTGGCTGGATATACTAAATCCAAGCCAAGAAAATTGTATTTGTGAGATACATGAATCACGTCTTTCTTTTCTTGCTGGCCTGATTATTATTGTTGCAGTTTTCATAATTTTTTTTTTTACTATGAACCCTGTTTTAGACTTGTTAATAGTGAGGAATTGATAATATGTTTGTAGATAAAGCAATATTAGAGAGATATTGTAGCATAGTACAGGAGTCCCAACTCCCCCAACCCATGGCCCAGTGCTTAGCTGCAGCCTATTCGGAACCAGGCCATGGATGTGTTGGGATACAAGCATGCATGTGTGCTCGCACACATCTGAAGCTGCATTTGTGAAAGCAGCATGTCTGTGCAATTATCCCTTCTCCCTCTCCCACTGCTGTCGCTGCCGCTACCGCTTCTGCCAGTCTGCCAAGTCAGAAAAGTTGGGGACCGCTGACATAGTTGACAGATTCAGGATTAGAATCAGAATTAGGAGACAGGACAGTAGAACATGACAGAACACAGTAGACAAAAAGCCAGAATTAGGATCAAGAAAATTCAAGTTCAAGCCATGAAGGTTATTTTGGGCCAGTTATTCGTGAGCCTATTTCCTGGGGATAGTGTGAAAAGAAAGTACGTAGTAACTGGAAATTTATACATGCTGCTGTCTAAACCTTCATCGTTGAGGATATAAAGATCACCTTCTCAATTTCATGAGTAAATCCAGCCTTGAAGGAAAAAGAACTCTAAAAAAATAGCAAAGAAGCTATTTTTAAATCCGGATCATATATAAATTTCCCAAGGCCGTCAACTTGGTATTTTGTTTCTTATCAATTTGGTGGCGCAACCATTTTAAATGCAGCAATTTGAAATGAAAATGAATTCATAAAACAGCCCGTTCTCTTTTTGAAAATCATGTTTCTATTTGTAAGGGGTATATGTTTGCCAACTTTATGACACTGTTGGAATACAGATATAGAATTCATTAGCATATATCACTGCAACTTCAATAAAAAACAGTTATTGACATAATAGGAGCACATGTCCGCATAAACACAGAATAAAGACTATGAGTGAATCTTATCTCGGAGCTCTGTTTTGCTGATATTAACCTTGCTGATATTAACCAAACAAACAGTGTTTAAGAAGGTCCTAACCACCACAGATAGACTGAAAAGGAACAGGCTGGCTAGAGAATTCTGTGAAGTCCTCACCTCCACAAGATCCCTAGGCAGGGCAAAGACAATGTCTGTTCTCTCTTTCCCACCTTCTCTGGAGTTGCTGTCTGAATTTTTGATGGACAGCCCTCTGATTTTTCAGTCTTAGAATTTTGGAGGTCAGAATGACTTTCAGTTCTTTTATTCAGAACTTTCATCCAAAGCATCTTTTTGGTTTTTTGGCTCCAACTAAGTACATAAGGTAACAACTAAGTACATAGGGGACGTGGTAGCTCAGGGGCTAAGATGTTGAACTTGTCGAACAGAAATGTTGGCAGTTTGGCAGTTCAAATCTCTAGCGCTGCATAATGGAGTGAGCTCCCGTTACTTGTCTCAGCTTCTGCCAACCTAGCAGTTCGAAAGCAATGTAAAAAAATGCAAGTAGAAAAATAGGGACCACTTTGGTGGGAAGGTAACAGCGTTGCGTGCGCCTTCGGCATTTAGTCATGCCGGCCACATGACCATGGAGACGTCTTTGGACAGCGCTGGCTCTTCGGCTTTGTAATGGAGATGAGCACCGCCCCCTAGAGCCAGAAACCACTAGCATGTATGTGCGGGGGAACCTTTACCTTTACCTTTCCTTTAAGTACATAAATATACTCTTGCCAGCACCTGTCATCCCTTTGAAATAGTCCAGATAGAAAACCAAAACTATGAGTACTTTATTGTAAGGTTATAGTAAGAGGATTTTACACTCTGAAAGTGTTTTCCCCCTCCCTTGCCTATACATTTCAGACAGTGGTGGGATTCAAATGTTTTTACTACTGGTTCTGTAGTGTGGCTTGGTGGGCGTGGCAGGGGAAGGATACTGCAAAATCCCATTCTCTCCCCACCCCATTAACCTGATTTCCAGCTCTGTTCTGCTGTGCAGAGCAACAAAAGAAGACCCAGCTGATCAGCTGGGATTCGGGAGGCAGAGAATAGATGGGAGCGGGGCCAGTCAGAGGTGATATTCTGAATTACTCAAAATTTCTGCTACCGGTTCTCCAAACTACTCAAAATTTCCGCTACCGGTTCTCCAGAACTGGTCAGAACCTGATGAATACCACCCCTGATTTCAGAGCATTGAGGAGGGTGTCTTTTGAGATGCTTTTTCCATCCCAAACCCTTCTTTGAATTTAGATTTCTCTTCTCAAATGGTTGTCTTGGCTGTAGCTCTTCCTCCTGTCCCCAAGATTATTCTCACAACTCTTTACAATAGCAGGCCCCAACCTTTTGGGCACCAGGGACCAGTTCTGTGGAGAGAGTTTTTTCCATGGACCAAAGGGGGTTTTGTGTACTGCTTGCATCCTGCAGATGGGGCTTTGCTTGTTTGCGCAGCCATTTCTGTTATCACCGATGTGCTCTGACCTAGGCTTCCCCAAGATCATGAAGCAGATTCCTCATCCCGATAAAACCCCCTTTTAAAGGGAATTTCTCTTCCTCTTTTAAAGGGAATTCCTCTCCAGCAAAGTCCTGGCAAACAATCTTTCATGAGATTTCACAACTATAGACCTTTATCAGTCTTGGAGAGTTGCCAGGTCGATATTTTCCAAATGCCATGCTGTAGCAGCAATTACTTGGTAAGAAGTCAGGAACAGATCTTCATCCTAATGAATCAAACTAATTGTCTCCGGCAAACACCCCTCCCCTTTCGCTCCTCTTTATTCCCTATGGGAGGGGCCACTCACCATACACCTGAGCCTATACTCCCGAGTTGACCTTTGTTCCTTAACCGTTCCCTTATCCTGGCAGCTCTGCACATGCGCACACTGGGAACAGGCTCCAGCTGTTCTTCTGCCCCACTGATCTCTGCCTCTGAAGGCAGCTGATAATTGTCGGATGGCCCTGGCCCCATCTCTGCCTCTGATGTAGAGCACTCGTCAGAGCCTTTCCCAGACTCCAGGACTGGCCCATGTTCCTCCCCAACCTCCTCACTGTTTGAGTCTGCCACCAACTCTGCTGGTGGGCCACAACATGGTGCCGGTCCACACACTAGGGGTTGGGACCCTTGCCTTATATCACTTCATGCACTTTCTCCGATGCCCATTTTCCAATCACCCCATTTTCTTTCCTATACACACAGCATCAAATTTCCCCTAAAACTGATCCTTGAAACATTAATACAATGTTTGCACATTGGTGTCATGCCCCTGTCAGAGTCTGAATCTGAGGAGGAAGCCAGACAGGGAATGGAAGTGTGGCTCCATTGGCTGTGGAAGAGGCTGGGAAAGGGCAAAGTCTGACTGGGCAGAACAGGGAAGAGATAGAACAAGGGAAACGGAGTTCAGAGGAGAAACTAGGCCCATCCCTTCTTCATCCTAGGGCACAGCAGGGAGGAACGGAGAAGAGAGCAACATGGGTTGCATGGCTTAGGGGGAGGAAAGGGCCCTGATTCCCTTCATTAGGCACAGCTGGGAAGACAGTTGATAAGAAAGGCAGGCTGCGTGTGGCAGGCTGTTGGGAGCAAACGTGACTTTATTTTATTTTGTCATGGCTTATTTTGTTCCTGGAGTCTTCCCAACCACGTGTGTTTTGCTGTGCCTTCAAGTCTGAAATTCTTGCTCCTGCCTTGCCAAACTAATTCCTTCAGTTTGGCTTGTTTGGAGTTTAAGTTACAGTTTGTGTTGACCATGTTTTGGACTTAATTTTTTGCAGTCAAAGGCTGTTCCTGGGAGAGTTTTTCTCCAGCCAGAAGGTAACCTGGACATTGGGGGCAAAGTTGGAGATAATAAAGGGACTCTTATTGATTATCTGATTGTGTTACCTTTGTGCCACGTGCTGGGTCATCACAATTGGTATGTTTTCTTGATGGACTCCATCCTATAGGATAAGGTTTCTTGGAGGGAAATATGACTGCTGTACTGATTTGGCAGGATGATATATAATACGTAACTTCAAGTAAGTTTCATCACCTGAATTCCTCATCTGAAATGCCTCATAGCCTGGAATGTACAATGTAGTCTTTGAGATGCCAAAACATGAAAGGCTGTATCGTGTAACACTAAACTGGAGATCATGGCCTCTTCTCATTCCTTTGATTTTAATTGAGTCTCTTGTCAGCTTTATATATTGTATCTGATGCTGAATTACACTGGTGGATACCCCCTTCCTTTTGCATAGATAGCAATTTGGCCGAACATTTTTCATTTTACTGACCTGTCCTGTGGATTGTTCATGTACAATTCATATTGATTCATTTTCTTGCTTGGCTTTGATGGCTTTTAAACTTAGAAGACGAAAAAAGTAGGATTCTTTCATTTGGCTTGTCAGTATGAATACGTTCCAAAGTGTAGTTCCACATGAATTAGACAATACATCACTGTCAGAGCAAGAATTATGGTGGGTAAATATATTTTTTTAAAAAACTACTTTTTAATAGACTTCATCATGCACCTCTTGCATGGAGGGAGAATCAGCATTTTTAATAGATTATTTCAAGTGAAGCAAAAAAATGAAGGAAAGTCATTTAAAAGTCTTACAGAGGGTGGAAATTTAAGCAGAGCCCCATTGAAGCAGTGTGAGTTCATGGAGTAAATATAGAATCTCATGGCTTTTCTCATTATTTTAACTGATGGAAATAAAAAGCAGATAAAATGTCAGCGAATGATCTGCCAGTGATCACTCTTTGACATTTATTTGTTTTTGTTTGTTTGTTTGTTTCTTTGTTTGTTTTGCATGACATCAAGTTGGATGTGAAATGCCGAACCTGTTTTAGAATATGCCAAAATCCCAAGGATTGCTCTTCTAGTGAACATTCTATATGTAAGTTATACAACACTATGAAATAGCTGGACTGACTAACCAAAAAAAAAAAAAAAACAGGGACAGCTGCTCATGAATTAAGACTGACATTTCTATACCATTGCAGTGAGAGATAAGAAACCCGAATGGAGGCTTATAGAAATAAAGCTATGGTAGAAATAATTATTGGGTTTTACTTTTTTTTAAATTTCTAGCATTTTTTTTTCCATTTTAGAACATTGTTTTGGGAGGTTTGCAAATATTTGAATTGGAATGAAAAAGTAATTGTGTTGTCTGTGCAGAAAATAGTGGGCTGGATCTGATAAGCTATTTTTTAAAATCTATAATGCTTTAAACTGGGAAGAGGATTATGAGAAACGCCAATCCTTTGTTTTCATGAAATACTTATCTTTTCGGCTCTGTTTTTAAGAGAAACTATAAGAATCACAGGAAGAAGCTCTTGGTGACTTTATAGGCAAGTGCTCTTCATGCTATCTTGTCAAACACAGCTTCTTTTAATTGTTGGATGCTCATTTTTTTGTATCAGTTTTGATGTAATCAAACTAGTGTGTTCTCTGTTGACTCTTCTTCACATTCCACTGCTATGGTCTGCTATAGTTATCTATTAATGAATGGATTTCTTATAAATGCTGTTTCTCTCTTTTAATTACAAGCTACCGAGAGATGTTAAGGAATTGCTTGACCTAGAAATGAAATTAAACATATAAATAAATGATAAGAGAAGCTTTAACAAAAATAGAATTTAATCTGAACAAAGGGAAAATAATATTACTCCTCCGGTCCCTGCATCTACCCTGTTCCCCCCAAAATATGACCTACCCTGCCAAGTCCGAACTGATAAAGTCTTACTCACAGAAAATCACAAGGTAGCCCCCAGAAATATTCATTCATGAAGAAAAGCTGAAGTAAGGTTAAACTTTGTCCCGTACAAAGTTTCAGGAGAAAACAGACCCACTTTTATCCCCTGTGGGGTGTGGCTCAATGACTCAGCTCACTCTCTGACCCTCCCATGCCTTTTATGTTGCTGCTCACTTTTCTCCTTACGATTCTGCTTAGGATCAAGCCAACACTTTTCCTCTTTACTCCCTACCAGGGGCTGCTCCGATATGCCTTCCTCCTGATTAATCTCAGGCTGTTCCTCTCGGTTGTCAGATGGAACCTGAGGCATTGCCAGGGAGGAAGGTCCTGGGGAGGAATGCATTGCCAGTTCTTCCTCCTCATCTTCCAGGTCTTCTTCCTCTGACAGCATAGGCTCGGGAATCAGGGCCACAACATGTATGTATGTAGATACACTGCTAAAAAAAAATAAAGGCAACACTTAAAAAACACAATGTAACTCCAAGTCAATCACACTTCTGTGAAATTGAACTGTCCATTTAGGTAGCAACACTGATTGACAATCAATTTCACATGCTGTTGTGCAAATGGAATAGACAACAGGTAGAAAGCATAGGCAGTTAGCAAGAAATTCCCAATAAAGGAGTGGTCCTGCAGGTGGTGACCACAGACCACTTCTCAGTTCCTATGCTTTCTGGCTGATGGTTTGGTCACTTTTGAATGCTGGTGGTGCTTTCACTCTAGTGGTAGCATGAGACGGAGCCTACAACCCACACAAGTGGCTCAGGTAGTGCAGCTCATCTAGGATGGCACATCAATGTGAGCTGTGGCAAGAAAGTTTGCTGTGTCTGTCAGCATAGTGTCCAGAGCATGGAGGCACTACCAGGAGACAGGCCAGTACATAAGGAGACATGGAGGAGGCTGTAGGAGGGCAGCAACCCAGCATCAGGACCGCTACGTCCACCTTTGTGCAAGGAGGGACAGGAGGAGCACTGCCAGAGCCCTGCAAAATGACCTCCAGCAGGCCACAAATGTGCATGTGACTGCTCAAACGGTCAGAAATAGATTCCATGAGGGTGGTATGAGGGCCCGATATCCACGGGTGGCGGTTGTGCTTATAGCCTAACACCGTGTAGGATGTTTGGCATTTGCCAGAGAACACCAAGATTGGCAAATTTGCCACTGGTGCCCTGTGCACAGATGAAAGCAGGTTCACACTGAGCACATGTGGCAGACATGACAGGGTCTGGAGATGCCATGGAGAACATTCTGCTGCCTGCAACATCCTCCAGCATGACCGGTTTGGCAGTGGGTCAGTAATGGTGTGGGGTGGTATTTCTTTAGGGGGCCGCACAACCTTCCATGTGCTCGCCAGAGGTAGCCTGAGTGCCATTAGGAACTGAGATGAGATCCTCAGACCCCTTGTGAGACCATGTGCTGGTGTGGTTGGCCCTGGGTTCCTCCTAATGCACGACAATGCTAGACCTCATGTGGCTGGAGTGTGTCAGCAGTTCCTGCAAGACGAAGGCATTGATGCTATGGACTGGCCCGCCTGTTCCCCAGACCTGAATCCAATTGAGCACATCTGGGACATCATGTCTCACTCCATCCACCAATGCCACGTCGCACCACAGACTGTCCAGGAGTTGGGGGATGCTTTAGTCAGGTGTGGGAGGAGATCCCTCAGGAGACCATCTGCTACTTCATCAGGAGCATGCCCAGGCATTGTAGGGAGGTCATACAGGCATGTGGAGGCCACACACACTACTGAGCCTCATTTTGACTTGTTTTAAGGAGATTACATCACAGTTGGATCAGCCTGTAGTATTTTTTTCCACTTTAATTTTGAGTGTAACTCCAAATCCAGACCTCCATGGGTTGCTAAATTTGATTTCCATTGATAATTTTTGTGTGATTTTGTTGTCAGCACATTCAATTATGTAATGAACGAAGTATTTAATAAGAATATTTCATTCATTCAGATCTAGGATGTCTTATTTTTGTGTTCCCTTTATTTTTTTGAGCAGTGTATAATAAGACAGGGTCTTATTTTGGGGGAAACATGGTACTTAAGGAACAAATCCAACTGTTCTGAACAGAGTTTATTTCTAAGAAAGTGTCCCAGGGTTATGGTCTCCTTTCCTTTTTAAGAAGAGCTCTACTTATCTGCTGAAAATTTACTCAGAAAAAAAAGGAGTTCTAAGCATCTCAGCGTGGCCAGGTTTTCCTTGCTCCGTTTCACTGACATTGCTGAACTGAACCTGCAGATTTGTGCTGTATATAAGAGCCAACAGAAGGAAATGCACTGACTGAAGTGATGGGAAAGGAGGAAAATTAGTGTAAAGGAAACTTCGCTATAACCGAGTTCTAATGCATTTCAAGGGAATAGCTCTTTGCCAGGGAGAATAGTACAACAGTACAAACAGCTTGCAAAGAGGAGGGGCATGCTCATTTTATGGAGAGAAGAACTATGTGCAGGACAGAGGTGGTATTCGGTAGAATCTGACCAGTTCTGAAGAACCGGTAGTGGAAATTTTGAGTAGTTCGGAGAACCGGCAAATATTACCTCTGACTGGAGATTTTACAGTATCCTTCCCCTGCCACGCCCACCAAGCCACGCCCACAGAACAGGTAGTAAATGAATTGAATCCCACCACTGGTGCAGGACAATTACTTTATGATATTTAGAGGTAGCTTCTGCTTATTTTAGAAGGACAGTCATACTGGGGTACGTGGGCTGAATTCTGCTGAACATTTGGAATAAATTAAAAGAACGGGGGGCGGAAAGGTAGAGCAACTAACAAGAAATAAACAAAAGGAAATTATATTTGAAACAACAATGTTCATCATCCGGAGTTGAAACGAAATCATACATTTGGAATGGAAGCATTCCAAAGATGGAAGTTAAATCTGAGCACAGATAGTCCTCGATTTACAACCTACTGCTTAGCAACCGCATGAAGGTCCAACGGATCCCCCAAAAGATACTTGGTCATAAGTCAAGGACTATCTAGAGCAGAACTGAATTCACAGTCCTTCCACCACCACTACCACCAACAAAAATTCACCCTCTCAAGATGCTTTGATTTCAGCATTACCATTAAGATTAGGTAGGGGATTCGTTGCACTGCTATAATTATGGGATAGTTAGTGTTATGTCCTGAGGACTCAAGGAGTTCTCACTCAGGTCCACTCACTTTATGTGGGCGTTATTCCCCCATTCCCATTGGTTGGTTCTCCCCAGCAGCCAGCTATAAAAGCAGGCTGTGGGGTCCAACCGGTTGCTGATTGCTGCGAGCCAGTTCCAGGCTTGGCAAGCACGGTCAGCCCTTTATTGTAAAATAAAGTATTGTTGCACTCATGCTCTGGTTCAGCCTCTCATTGCTCAAACTTAACACTGGCGACGAGGATGGGATGGCTACCAGAAGCACCTTGCAACCGCTGAGTCACTAGCCACCGATCCGCAGCCCAGAGAGAGCGATCGGCTGGCGACAAGGGAAACGCTGATCCGCAGCCAGAGAGAGAGCGGTCAGCCAACAAAACGAGCGATCAAAAATGAGCAAACGCTGATCCGCAGCCAGAGAAAGCGGTCTGATTCAAAAGTTAGAAGCGTCTGTAGCCGCTTGTTAGCCCCGCTGCAGGGAAAGTGAAGCACTGCGAGCCGCAGCCGCTCTGTATTTGGCGCGAAATTCAAACGGGTGTCATTTGAATTTCGAGCCAGTAGGAGACACAGCACAGCACTGTAGGAAGTCACTAACGCCCACTTTTTGGCGCGAATCTAGACACCTCCAACGGCTAGCAGCCAACGTGGTAACCCAGAGAGAGAAAGAGAGGGTAGCAAAAAACCTCTCCAGAGCTGATATCACTAGTAACTCACGAGCGCCCGTAGTCCCAGAGAGATTTTTTTTCCGCAGGTAGCCCAGCCGTTCCAGCGCCATGAGTTCCAACCCAGTATTCCCGGCGTTTAAACCAGACGAAGAGAAGTGGGAGTCGTATAAGAACCGCTTCAATCATTACATCGATGCGGTCGGCCTGGCGGACGCGGGAGAGCATCGGAAAAAATCCTATTTCCTAATCTACTGCGGAGCCACCGTTTACGATACCGCCGCAGCACTCGTAGCACCGAGAGAATTGAAAAACGTTCCGTGGTCCGAGTTACTTGAGATCCTCACCAACCACTACGCTCCCAGACCTTCACAAATCGCCAGGAGGTTCACGTTCCGTATGAGGAAGCAATCTAGTAAGGAGACCATCAATCAATATATGGCCGCCCTCAGAACAGCAGCCCTGCACTGCGGGTTTGGAACATACCTGGAGGACATGCTCCTCGATCAATTAGTTTGTGGGGTCAAGGATCTCAACCTACAGAGGCGCCTGTTAGCAAAAAAAGACCTCAACCTCGCGCAAGCGGTCGAGGAGGCTCTAGCAGCCGAGCTAGCAATGAACTCAGCCACCGAAATTCAGGGCCCAAGTGCCAAGCTAGCATCATTCCCAGTCCATTCCGAAGAGGTGGAAGCAGAGGAAACCCACAACGATGAAAACGACGTCCACCGCCTTGCCAACGACAGACGGTCGCAGGTAGGGGCCAAACAAGAATACACCGGTCCATCCAAGCACATCACATTGTGCCTAGCCTGTGGGGGATCGCATCAAAGGGCCACCTGCAAGTTTAAAGGAGCCACTTGCAACAACTGCCATAAGAGGGGGCACATCGCGAGAGTCTGCCAAGCCCCCCAAAGCGCTGCACACAGACCCCCGTCCTCGCACTCGGGACCACAGAGGCAAGTATTAAACTGTAGCACGCACCGCCTTGCCAGGCGTACTTGCCACACTGTTAGTAAAATTTCTCTCTACATTTCCCTAGAAGGTAAACCGTGCCACATGGAGGTTGACACAGGGTCAGCGCTCTCAATAATCTCGTGGAACACCCTCAAGAGACTCCACCCCAGCCTATCTACTACCCGGCTTCAGAGATGCCAGTTCGGTCTGAAGGACTACCAGGGGAAGGCCATTCCCGTGATCGGCAGAGGCAAGTTCTTTGTCAGTTTTAGAGCTTTTAAAGGCCACCTACCTCTAGTGGTAGTTAACGGCAATCTACCCACCTTATTGGGGCTCGATTGGTTTCCCCACCTCGGCCTAGGGTTAACAGGAGTCCATGCTGTCTCAACCTCAGACACTGACTCCTTATTCGCTGACTACGCAGATGTGTTCAGCGAGGAGCTGGGGTGTTATAATGGAACCCCCATCTCGTTCACCATTGACCCCCAGGCAGTCCCAATCAGATTAAAACCACGTAGAGTTCCATTTGCTATTCGACCAAAACTAGACGCTGAATTGGATAAACTACTAAAACAAGGGGTCATTGAGCCAACAGATTTCGCCAAGTGGGAGACGCCCATCGTCACACCCCTTAAAAAAGATGGTAGCCTGAGAATTTGCTCGGACTACAAGACAACAATCAATAAATATTTACAAGTTAGCGCCTACCCTGTGCCCGTCATTCAGCACTTATTGCACACATTCGAGCCGGGCAGTATTTTTGCTAAATTGGACATGTCTCAAGCATATCAGCAGTTCCCTGTTGATAACCAAACAGCGGAACTTCAGACCATCGTCACTCACAGGGGTGCCTTCCGATGCAAGCGTCTCCAATTTGGCGTAAGTGTTGCCCCGGGTATTTTTCAATCCCTCATGGAGCGGATTTTGCAGGGCCTCCCTGGTGTAGTACCCTACTTCGACGACATCTTGGTCTCGGCCAGGGACAGACCCCAACTCTTCCAGAGAGTGCGAGCAGTGTTAGAGAGGTTCAGACAGCATGGCCTCAAGTTAAAAAAAGAAAAATGCGCCATTGCCACTAGACAGGTGGACTTTCTGGGTTATAAAATTGACGCCTCTGGCATTCACCCCCTGGAGTCCAAGGTTAGAGCAATCCACGAAGCTCCCACACCAACCTCCAAAATGGAGCTACAAGCTTTCTTGGGGCTGCTGAACTTTTATGCATCCTTCTTGCCCCATAAATCCTCAGTAGCCGAACCCCTACACAGATTACTAGACAAAAAATCACCGTGGCACTGGGGGCACAAAGAAGACCAGGCGTTTAACGCCGTCAAATCACTACTTACGTCAGAGGCAGTGCTCATCCAATTCGACCCCAACCTTCCATTAGTACTGGCAGCAGACGCATCCCCTTTTGGAATTGGGGCGGTCCTTAGTCACAGACTCCCCAATGGCGCCGAGGCCCCCATCGCCTTCTTCTCCAGGACGCTCTCAGCCACGGAGCGAAATTACAGCCAAATAGACAAGGAAGCCCTAGCAGCTGTTGCAGCCGTGAAAAAGTTTCACGAATTCCTTTTTGGCCATTTCTTCGAACTGGTCACCGACCATAAGCCCCTCCTGGGCCTACTGGCCGGCGACAAACAGACACCTCAAGTCCTTTCCCCTAGGATGACAAGGTGGACACTTTTACTAGCGGCCTACTCATACAAACTTATTCACCGCCCGGGCAAAACTCTATCCCACGCCGACGCTCTCAGTCGCTGCCCCTTACCCGCTCCAGCTGAAGACCCAGCTCCTGTCAACGCCATTTTCGAAATTACCCAGTTGGACCTGCCCATCACCGCCCTTGACATCGCCGCTAAAACCAAGGCAGACCAAACGCTCGCCCAGGTGCTCGACTGGGTGAGGAGGGGGTGGCCGGGAGGCAACGTTGATAACAAATTCGCACCCTTTAAGACTCGCATGCAGGAGCTGTCCAGTTTGCAGGGTTGTCTACTGTGGGGCACTCGAGTGGTCATTCCGACCTCGCTGCGTACCCGAGTCCTGGAGGCGTTGCACGAGGGACACCCCGGCATTGTGAGAATGAAGGCATTAGCACGCAGCTACGTGTGGTGGCCGGGTCTAGACGAGGACATTGTCAATTGGGTAAGTTCCTGCAGCATTTGCCAGGAATCCCGTCCTGCTCCCCCCATCGCCACCCCTACCAGATGGGAGAACCCCAGCGCTCCTTGGTCTAGAATCCATATCGATCTGGCCGGCCCCGTGCATGGAAAGATGTTCCTAGTGGTCGTGGACGCTTATTCCAAATGGATAGACGTGGCACAGCTATCCACGACCACCACACTAGCAATCACCAACGTGTTAACGCGCCTGTTCGTTACACATGGACTACCCGACTCCTTGGTCTCCGATAATGGCCCACAGTTCGCATCAGTAGAATTCAGCCGTTTTGCAGCCAACCTAGGCATTCGCCACATTTTCACAGCCCCATTTCACCCTGCGAGTAATGGGTTGGCTGAAAGGGCCGTCAGGACCACCAAAGAGGCCCTCGCTAGGTTTGGCAGAGATGACTGGCACCACAAACTCTCACGGTTCCTGATGAGCCAGCACTCAACCCCCTGTGCAGTCACCAATAAGTCCCCAGCGGAACTTCTGATGGGCCGGCGCCTGAGGACTGTATTGGACAGATTGCACCCACAATACTGCCCTGACTCTCCCCTCGCTTCTACTTCGGGGGTTAGACATTTTATGTTACAGGAGCCGATATTCGCAAGGAATTTCGCTGGGGACCCACTTTGGATTCCAGGCGAGGTCATCGCCATCACCGGGCCGAGATCGTATAGAGTCAGGCTGGAGGATGGTCGCGTCTGGAGGAGACACATAGACCAGCTTAGAAGGCACCTCAGCACCCTGGCCAACAAGAATCCAGAGTCTCCAGTCGAAGGGGAACCGCCTCATCCGCCGCCCAGCCACATCGTACCCAGCGACCCGTCTGCACCAGCGGTCGTTCCGGTCAGCCCAAACTCGGACAACAGCGCCCAGAGTGTTGACCAACCTGATCCAACCCACGAGAGCTCGACCCCAGTAACCAACCCGGTGGTTTCCGAGGATGCCCAGTCCAGAGAGAGTGTTGGCGACACTATGCCGGCTCGACCATCACAGACTGATACCGAACAGACAGACAATGTTCCCGAGTTGCGCCGTTCCGGGCGCCAACACAAACCCCCCGTCTACCTCAAGGACTATGCATGTTCGCATCTGGGGGGAAGGGGTGTTATGTCCTGAGGACTCAAGGAGTTCTCACTCAGGTCCACTCACTTTATGTGGGCGTTATTCCCCCATTCCCATTGGTTGGTTCTCCCCAGCAGCCAGCTATAAAAGCAGGCTGCGGGGTCCAACCGGTTGCTGATTGCTGCGAGCCAGTTCCAGGCTTGGCAAGCACGGTCAGCCCTTTATTGTAAAATAAAGTATTGTTGCACTCATGCTCTGATTCAGCCTCTCATTGCTCAAACTTAACAGTTAGGAGTCTAAAATCATTGATAGACTAAGTGAGAATGGGCTGCCATTTAGTAATGTGGAGCAAGACAAAGATGCTTGTAACTCATGCAACAGAGATACAACAGGATGAACCTAGGGCAGGGGTGGCTAACCTTTAGGTACTGAGTGCCAAAACAGGAGCGTGCTGAAAGAGTAGGTCCCAGACATGCACGTGGCAGCAACGGAAATTGGACGCTTAGTTTCCCGGCACACACATGCACGCCAGCCACCTGGTCTTCCAGTTTCTAACACACACGTGTGTGAAGACCAGCTGGCCAATGCACACATGAACTCCAGGGAACTGCTCTTCTGGTTTCCGGTGCTCGCCTGTGAACACTGGCTGGGGCGTATATGCGTGCCGGAACTCAGAAGAGCAATGGCCGATGGTTGGAGTGCCCGGAGAGATGGCTCTGTGTGTCGCTTCCGGCAAGCATGGCATAAGGTTCACCATCACTGACCTAGGAGCACCCGGTGCTGTACATGTCACCACATTCTCGACCAGTTGTAATTTCTGGGTGCTCTTGAAGCCCAGCTGCACGTAGAGTCTATTTCAGTAGCCCAACTAGGAATTGTCCAAAATCTCAGTGATCATGAGTGAGGCCTCCAGGTCCAGTTGGCATACAAGATGTATCTGTGCATGGCCTCCACCTGCTCTTTGAACAAGAGCCAGAGTCCCCCAGAAGGTGTACTAACTCGGTCCATGAGAGTGCTCCCTCATCTAGAATCAAAAATAACACACTAGAAAAGCCCAAACTTCAAACCCCTTGTTAGGATCTCAGTCTAGATCCTTCGTGGATTGGTGCAGCAAATCTTGACTCCGAGGCCATTTGAAAAGGAAGCTTTTCAGCCATGGAGTATTTGTAGCCTCAGAGTGGAAAAGTTTTAAAAGCCTCTCAACTCTGGGCCTTAAAGAAAAACAAGCAGTTCTGCGGCCTTTGTGCACCCTTCCTGACCGCCCCATGCATTCCCAGGGACCCCTTTGCTTTCTCCCTGACATGTCAGGGCCTGGGGCCTGCAACATTTTGCCGGTTTCCCCACTGACTTGATTCTGGGATGTTGGTAAGAAGTTGTCTTGGGACATTCACTTAGTGATGGCAACTGGAACTGCCTGGATTGTCATCACTAAGAAAGATGTCATACTTTACAACTGCATTGTTTAGCGACAGCAATCTCCGTCCCGAATGCCATTGTAAACCAAGGACTACCTGTAAATGGGTAGCATCAGGATACTGATGATGCTACACCCTTTGCCATTGAATGGCCTCACCCAGCAGCTTTATCCAGATGTTAAAGAGGAGGAGGAGGAGGAAGAGGAGGAAGAGAGAGAGAGGGGGGCTGGGGAGAGGGAGAGAGAAAGAAAGAAAAAGAGGGCCTTTTCACAAAAGTGCTGTTTTGCATTACATTTTGTATGCGCTGGCTTCTGACCGATACATTTTAAACCCATTTGGTACATTTTTCTGAAGCAAGATTTATATCATAGCATTTGAGAGTCAAGTAATTTGAAAGTGCAAAAGGTTGGTTTGCTGATACAAAATAGAGGGCCTAATTCTTGAGCATCTGCCAATTACAGCAGGAATCACATCTTTAGGATATTCAATGTGGCTGCTGTAATATTTATTGAACGTAATAGAGCCTCCTTTTTCTAAAGGAGAAGAAAGTATCAGTTCCCGTTCGCTTGGCGGGGCAAGATTCACAAAGTAGGACCAGAGAAATCGGATTTAAAATGATTTGTCTTACATGATGCCCCCATGATGGTTTTTTATACAATAACTGTAAATGTTAAGGGACAGCTGTAGCAGAATCCCAAGGTATTTGTTCATATTTGGTCAATACCTTCCAAGTATGTTTCTAACATATAAAATAGTATCTTTGATACTGCGTCCTTGCTCAGCATTAAATCCTCACACTCGGTTTTCTCATATTATTGGAGTATAAGCTTTGCTATATATGGCTTACCTTCAAGATAAGTAAAAGTGATAGATAACCTGTAAAATTTTGCTGTAAGTCATGCTGCCTTCCGGGAATTGATTACAGCCAGCAGAGCTCCGGCTAGGCACAGAAATGATGAGATCCTGGAGACAGTGAGACTCTGATCTGGTACAGCTGAAATTACTTCAGTGGTGCCTAATGTTATATATATATATGGAGCAAAAGTGATCCTGATTTAGACTTTAAAACACACAGCTTTTAAATTTACAACATGCCTGCCCAGAAAACAAATTATTCATTTGTCTAGTGTACCACAACTGAAGGTTCAAAGCTTCTTTTCTATTTTATTCTAACACAAACTTCCAGAATTAGTTTCACATGTGGTCGTGTTAGCACTGGTTTCCTTTAGCTAAGCTCTTCTTGAATCTGCCATTTGGATGGTCATAACCCTTCCTTCCTTCCTTCCTTCCTTCCTTCCTTCCTTCCTTCCTTCCTTTATCTCTTTAGCTGTTTTGTGCTCTTAATAGACATGTGATCATGTCAGCACTGACTTTCTTTAGCTAAGCCTTTCTTGAATCTACCAGCAATTTGGATGGTCCTTCCTTTTTCCCTCCATCCCTCCCTCCCTCTGGTATTTCTTTAGCTCAGACTTTATTTCATTGAGGGCTGCATCAGGGTTGTGATTGACCTTGGGGTATATGTGTGTGCGTGGCCATGGGGGGCATGGTGGCTTGAGGTCACTCATGTTGGAGTCACCTGTGGTGGCCAAGTGCTAAGTCAGGATTTCCCTCAGACCCTCCCTCCCTTTCATTATAATTTTCCTTCCTTCCTTCCTTCCTTCCTTCCTTCCTTCCTTCCTTCCTTC
>NW_020769317.1:28282838-28338216 GCF_900518735.1 Pseudonaja textilis
TTCCTTCCTTCCTTCCTTCCTTCCTTCCTTCCTTCCTTCCTTCCTTCTTCCCTCTCTTCCTCCCTCCCTCCTATCATATAGACTCTGTATGATTCCAGACAATGGCTGTCCAATCTCTTCTTAAAATCTCCAGTCATAGAGCTCCCATCACTTTTGGAAGCAAACCATTCTTCTGACTAATTGTTCTCACAATCAGGAAATTTCTCCTTAATTTTAGGTTGGATCTCTTCTAGATAAGTTTCCATTCCTTATTTCTTGTCCTGCCCTCAGCTTCTTTGGAGAATAGGTTGGCCCCTTCCTCTCTGTGACACCCCTTCAAGTACTGGAAGATTGGTATCAAGTCACCCCTAGTTCTTCTCTTCATTAGACTAGACATACTCAGTTCCTGCAACCATTCATGGTATATTTCTTTGTTTTACATAATATCCAATTTGCTAAAATATGTATGTTTGCAATATCTATAATAATTGACAGGTTTTGTGATATATTGTATGATAAATGCACATGTGGAAGCAGACAAAGATGCGGAAATACATTTTACTTTACCATATGTATATAATTCAGATAGACCTTTATCTTTGCTATTATTCTAGACTAGAATTTTCCACACATGAATAAATCTTACTGAGACTCAGTGGGGACATTGCTATTTTAATATGTATATTTTTGGATAGATTGCTAAACACATTATAAATTAATGCACACAAATGTATGTATTAATAAATAATAATGCATCTTTAATGTTTTACATAGTTTATATCAACAGGGTTGCATTTTTCTTGGTTCACAACAGCAAATCTTGTCATTTAAAAATAATATCTCAGAGCACAGCCGAAATATTCTACAATTAAACATAAAGTATTTATTCATATCGTAAACAAATTTGGGGAGATTTTATGAAAAAGAATGACTACAGTGTTAAAATACAATCCAGCCTAGAGGATAAAACCAAGGCAATTTATCTTAGTATAAAAGTATACATATACTAATTATACATATTTTCTGGTGTCACTTAACAATTCAGTTTCAACAAGATTGTAATGAGTAATACTAAAACAATACTGAATATTTAAGGAGATTGTATCAGTCCATGAAATTAACTAAGAATGATGAGATCTTAGATTCAACCTCAACCTTCTTAAGCAAAATATTTACTATTCTGATGACTAGGTTTTCTGTTTATAATGTGGCAATTACCCTAGTCATAGTGTTTAAGGATGTTTTGCCACCCTTGTTAGTGTAAACTGGAAAGTTAATATCAGATCTTCACTGTGATTGAAACATCAAGTGGAATATTGATTGATTGATTATATGCCATTAAGTAAGTATCAACTTGTAGTGACCATATCAATAGGTTTTCTCTCTGACTTGATCTTCCAAGTCTTCTAACAGTGAATCCATTGTTCTGTGACTGAGCTTGTCCATGTTGCTGTCAGTAGTCCTCTTGTCTTTCCTTCCATCTTTCCCTGCATTATAGTCTTCTGAAGATAGCTAGGTCTTCACATAAGGTGTCCAACATATGATCAGAATAGAGCTGGAAGAGACCTTGGAGGTCTTGGAGGCTGAGGACCACTGGTGGTTCACGAGAAAATTTTGGTGGTCCGCAGAGAAATATCACCCCCAAAGCACACCCCCCCAAAGCAATTAATTCAGATTGCATGGGAACACAAGGCTGCACCACCCACATGGCCTGCGGGAACATAAGGCTTGCGTCACTTGCATTGCGAACAACATGAGGTAGTGAGGGGAAGTTTCTCCTTAATTCTCTCCTTGATTAGGGAATTCCATGGATTTCTCAAGAGTCTTCTTCAACACCAAAATTTAAAAGCATCAATACTTTCTCTACCCTACTTCTTTATGTAGACAGTACTGATTGGACTGCCCAAATAAATATCTACTACGTATTGAGTGAAGTGCTGGATTTACAGTGTCTCACTACAGCTTTTCTACACCTTGCGAATGGACCTATATAATTTATTGGTACAAAGTGAGTCCCTTTATATGGGGAATCCTGGTGTACGTTGAGAACAATTCTGTATAAAAAACAATTATTTGTACTGATGTCCCTTAATTGGCCATTGTTGCATCTGGTTTATTCATAAAGTGGGTCTAGATTAGATGACATGGGCTATTTCCTCTTTTTACAATGTAGAATAGAGCCATGACAGCTATTCTGTGTAACCTGACTATTCCCTCAAGTTGCATGAATCTCAATATTGGCTAATGTTGATCTCAATATTGGCTAATGTTTATTAGGCAGCAGCTCTGTGGAAGTGCAATGAATTTACTGAAAAAGGTGCATTAGACAGTTGGCATTTAGTGCAGCTAGGGAAGCTACTGTGTCTTCAGTTGTTCTTGGAAGCAGTGTTTTGCCCCAAACCCTGTCAAATCTAGTTCCTCTGAATGAGAATATTAAAGATGGATGTAGCATTATAGGGCAATACATTGGTAGCTGAGGTTCATTTTATTTTATTTCATTTGGAAGGACTATCAAAGTCTTCAAAGAATAGCAAGATTCAAAATTTTAAGTTGAAAGTTGATGGAGAAGAGGAGGAGAAATTGGTAATATGATAAACCTAAAAGAAGTCTGTAGAGATACTCAGTCATTCAGAACATGGTTGTCCCAAAGGTGCTTTTTTTCAGAAGGCTACTGGACTTTCTTGTTTTTTCTTTTGAAGACATTTCGCTTCTCATCCAAGAAGCTTCTTCAGCACTGACAGGATAGTGATCCTTCAATTCCACACTATCTTGTTAGAGCTGAAGAAGCTTCTTGGATGAGAAGTGAAACATCTTCAAAAGAAAAAAACAGTTGCTTCTTGAAAAAGCACCTTTGGGACAAGCCTAAAGGAAGGTCTTAGAAGCATTTCAAACCTAGTTTAATAACAAAAGTTATTAGGTAGCTTATGTCTCTGTGTCTTATTGATTTGCCACAAATATTTGGTCCTGTGATGGGACCTCTGGGGGGCAGAAAATAGGTCTGGGGATCTGCATGTGTTTTATGGAGCACATGTTTTCTATCCCTATTTAGAAGATGGTGGAAATCTAGTTTCAAGATCTCTTGGAACAGATAATCTTGGAAGAGAGGAAGAATATTGAAAAAGGGGCTTACCAATCACATGAACACGATACCATCTGAAGCTTGGAAAAAGTCATCTATAAAATCATTTATTTTGGGATATGCTAGGACCCCGTAGGAGATGACCAGGCTGAGCCCAAGGGAGAGGCCAAACACATCATTAGTCATGAGTCCCTTTGTGCCCACAAGAGATCTATGTCCACCATACCTTGAATTCCTTCTACTCTTATCTTCCGCTAATTTCTCCTGGCTGCTACTAGTTCAGATTCTTGTAGAGAACTCAAGCTTACAATAAATCATTTATACCCATTTGAACTGTCTGGATCTCCTGATTTTCCTGGCACATGACAGACCCAATTTCTTTAACATATTATTCTGTATATGTATATTCTGGATTCAGATTTGGGGAAAATGGTAAGGAGTCACCTCATTATTTCTAGACTTTTGGTTTACAGGTCCCTGAAGATTTGAGGTGTAAAGAAGCTCAAATTGTGCCATCTTTATGGGATTTTTTTTTTAAATAAGCCCAACTGATCTGCCTTGGTAGATTCTAGGGCAAGGGTCCTCAAACTTGGCAACTTTAAGACTTGTGGACTTCAACTCCCATAATTCCTCAGCCAGCCTTAAAGATGCCAACTTGTCAAGTCTTAAAGTTGCCAAGTTTGGAGATCTCTCTTCTAGGGAGTGGCTATCCTAACTCCCTCTGTCACCTGTGCAACTCTGGGCTCATCTGCCTCTTGTCTGGCCCTCCTTTCTCTTCTTAGGAAACTGCCTCCTCATTGTTAGCTCATCACAACCACTTCTCCCTCTGTAAGCACCATCCCTAACAAATGTGGAGACAGTATTAGGATTATAGAGATAATAAATGCTCCCTGGGTTAATCCTGAGTCAAACTGATGTACAATGATCCTGAGCAAGGCCATATATAAGCAGCCTGAAACAAGGAACAGCAAATCACAAACTCATTATTCTCTGGATGGAAACACTTCATTTCCACATTTCCAGGCAATGCCTTCAAAGTGCAGTGTTTTACCACCCCCCAAAAAGAGAGAGCTATAGGTTGGTTACCAGTTCTTTAGAACTGAATTGCTAGAAATAAAAGAGAGTTGTTCTGAACCATCGTAAATTTGAACAATACTTGAAATTGATCAAGGTATTTCCTGTCAGAGCTTTATACTGACTAATCTAGAGTTTCTTCTTTGGCGTTTACTGGCAGGATAGTGACTCATGATTAAAATATACAATGCAGATTTCTACTGTCTCTGAGGGATGCTCACATCACTTCCATTAGTGGAAGAATGATTCTGCCTCTTCTTGGTTCACTTATCCAAAAAGGTACACAGACAATAGTAATCAACCCTTCTTGTTCTTGGCAGTCCCAACAACCTATTCCAGTTGGGCTGCTTTCCATAACAAAATAAAAACAAAAATAGCTCCGCCACCCATATTCAATAAGGCCAAAAAATTTGAAAGAATATAATACATTTTGTAAATAAAAATGGTGACAGTGCACAAAGATTACTAAGTGCAAATACAAATGCATACTATTTCCATGGCAAGGAAGATAAGCAGGAGTGGTTGAATTGAATACTTTATTTAAAGAGGAAAGTATGTTCTTATTTGGACATCACTTCCGGAATTTGTGCTTGTGAAGAAAAAATAAATAAAACCTTGATTTTGGTTTTGTTGATTACAAAGATTGGGTGTTACAGAAACGGCTAGTTATATATTAATATGTAAAAGCAAAAAGTTGAAGTTGCAGTGTCTTTATCTTGTACTGTGCTAGGAAGAGTCGGAAACCAATGTCCCCTTTCTTTCTTTTTCTCTTCCCCGTTGTATTTCACACCCCCTTTTCCCATTCTCTTTCCTTCAGTTAATTTACTATTTTATTTTATTTTATTTTTGGATTTTATACAATAAAAAAAAATGGAAAGGCAAAAATAAAATAAAATAGGGCCTTTGAGCCAAAATCTGGAGTGATGTGCCTAAGGAATCACAGTGCATCTATATTGGCTTGAGGAGAGTACTAGCACATTGGATTGCCTTACCAACAAAAAGAAAGACATTAGCAAGACTTGAATCTGTTTAATTCTCAGTACATCTGCTTGTTTAATGTTGCCTTGGAGTTTTAAGATACAAGAGTTCACATTTCCATTGTTCCTTATAATTGGATTCGCAAACATCTGTATCTTCAGAGTTGAACTCATTACTGGCCGACCTCGACATAAGGACCACAATCGAGCCCAAAATTTCCGTTGCTGAGCAAAATTTCCATTGCTGCTCCCTTGTTAAGGGAGCTCTGCCCCATTTTACGACCATTCTTGCCACCGTTGCTATGTGAATCACTGCAGTTTTTATGGTAGTAACATTGGTTGTTAAGTGAATCTGGCTTCCCCTTGGACTTTGCTTGCTAGAAGGTTGCAAAAGGGGATCCCATGACCCCAGGACAATACAACCATCATAAATACGAGCCAGTTGCCATGCGGCCAAATTATGATCATGTGATCCCGGGGATGCTGCAACGGTCGTAAGTATGAAAAATGGTCACAAGTCACTTTTTTCACTGCTGCTGTAATTTCAAATGGCTATTAAATGAATGCAGTGGGGGGTTGCAGGGGTTTGGGAAAGCCCCTGGCTAAGATTTTGCACAGTTCAGAGAACCCCCAAATCTCACTCCTGGCTGGCTTCGGACACCCTGCCCCTCCCCTCCCAGGAGTCCCCATGCAGCCTGTTTTGGATGCAGGTAAGTGCAGGGCGTGCACCAAGGCTTGGGGAGGGCAAAAAACAGGCCTTCCAGAAGTTCAGGTTGGCCGGAAACGGACCTGTTTCCAGCTTCCAGAGGCCTCCAGAGCCCGGGAGGCCATTTTCTCCCTCCTAGAGGCTCGAGGAAAGCCTCCGGAGCCCGGGGGGGGGGCAAAAAGACACTTCCCCCATGGTGCAGGAGGTCGACTAGGCCACGCCCACCATGGCCGCGCCTACCCAGCAACCAGGCAGAGAACCCCTTGCTAAAAATTTTGAACAGTTCTAAGTTGAGGATTACTTATATTATTTCTATAATTTATAGTTTAGTTCTCCTACTTATAGACAATAGACTTTTCCCTACCCTATTGCAACATCTTTGCGTTTCACATATTGCTCCATGTTGAATGCACCCCATTTCCTCTATATGTTTTTCCTTCCAGTTCCTTTAATCGTCTCTCTTATTCCTCCATAATGTCTTTTCTGGTATTTTAACATGATCTTGAATTGCGATGCCTGAATAAAGTATTCCGATGACTGGTTTTTATGTTGCTGCTACTTTCTCTAACTTATGGCAGCTTAGAAAATGTTCCAAAGAAAGCAGAAAATTAAAGGAAACCTGGCAACTCAGCTGTACTTGTTTGGAATTCTGTCTCTACACCATTGAGCAGTATAATCTGCAGTCAATTAAAATTAGATTTAATATTATTCCGATATGCAAGCTGCGATAGCCACTGGTTATGCAGCTTTGTAGTCTCATTTACCAGATTCTATCTTAGACTGGTTTGCTTGAAATCTGGGCAATGATACACTGAATTTCTGACTTGGCATAATGCATTAGTATTTCCATGGTCCCATGCATTTTTTTTTATAAAAAGACAGATAACGTTGGAGAGAGAGAGAGTGTGTGTACATTAGCTAATTCTGGCCTGTTCTATGAAATTCATTTTTCTAAAATATTTCTCATTACAAATGAAGAAGTACGTTTCTGTGGAAATACGTCCATTTGAGAAGGAGTGAAAACCACTTGAATTGAATTGAATCCAATATATAATTTAGAGACTATGGGCTGGATTAAAATGTATTCAGAACTTAGAGAAGTGGGTTTTAAATTAATTATCGCTAAGAGTAACTTTCATGGATTGTGATGATTTATCTATGATTAATCTAATCAGACTCCTGAAGCCTTTACTTCCTATTGAATATATTAAACGTTTTTGTTTCTTTAAATATCCCAGGATCCTATATTGTAAATGTTAAAAAGTACCTTTAAAGAAATCATCTAGTGCAAACATCTTATCCGATGTAGGAGTCCATCAATGGCTGACATTTAAATACCTCCCACAAAGAATCATTCACCATCTTCTGAAGCAGTTTCCATCAATACGATTTTCCCCTCCTGATGTTCAATCGAAATCTGTTTGCTTTTTTATTTTATTTATTTTTCCTATTTTTGAGCTGGCCATTTCCCTCAAGAATGGGATTCTAGGGGGACTCTTTTGCTTTAAATTCATTACTACTTTGCCCGCCTTCTGGAATATCAATGAAAAATTGTATTTCATCTTCTACATAAGAGCCCTTCAGGGTATAAGCATAGATAACTTCTGGGTCACTTAATGCTCCTCTCTTCTGCAAGCTATATAACCCCCTTTCTTGCCCGCCCAATTTCTTAGAAGGTTCCCCCCTTCCCCCCTATTTTGGCTCTTACTATCTTGATTGCTCTTCTCTAGACACACTCCAGTTTTTCAGTGTCCTTCCTCAAGGTTGTACAGTAACTAGATGTAATATTCTATGTGGATTTTGGCCAATGAAGAATAGAGAGGACTAATACCTTCTTTTGATCTTGACATTATTCATGCAGCCATTTTTTTCCAACCCAGATACAAAACATTATATTGTTTTCCATGTTAAATTTTATTCATTCCAGTTCACTGCTCAGGTTCATGCAACTCCACAGTTATTTTAGGACTTGGCATTTGGTATGTCTTGTCCATGATAAATCTGGGTTGGCTCTTGCCAAGCCATGGATTCTGTTCCAAGGAATCACAGGCTATTTCATAAAATGGTCCATAATGGCTGGTCTGTAGTTATCCTCTTTTCCATCTTTTTGAAGGCTTGTTTTCTGAGATTAAGTTAGTGCTATTTTCCGTATCAAGTACTTATTTAGATTCTGGTCCCAGAATAATCATTTTGAAATTGTACTGTGATCTGAAAAGAGACATGTCCAAATGGAAGTGGAATTCCAATGTATTAAGCAGAGACGACTTCATCTGTTGGACATTGTGTGTTGACAGTAGAGTGACAGTTGTGGTTGTTGAACAGGAACACAGAGCAGGTGTCAGGAACAGATAGATTAATTCAGGACCAGATTCAGCAACCAAGCAACATATAATACAGTTTCAGCTAGTCAGTAGCCATCTTAATTTAATTATAGGAAGCTAGCAATCATTTAAGGGATTGTCTTCTATCCCTGATCCATATTCTTTGACATATCTCTTGATACCTTCTTAAGGTATAAGCAGAACTGTTAGGAATGGTGCGGTGGCCTAGAGATGGAGCTCTCACCTCACAATCAGGAGGCTGTGAGTTCGATCCCAGGTAGAGGCAGATATTTCTCTTTCTGGGCACTATGAGAACATATCTGCTGAACAAAAACTCTGCACTGGTGACAGGAAGGGCATCCGGCCAGTAACCCTTAGCTCCATTCAGTTGCCCAGGCTCCACCCCGCAAGGGATTATGGGGTAATTAAAAAAAAGATGATGATGTATAAGCAGTATTGTTAACATAAAAAAATGCACTGGAAAACATTATTCCAGGGCTGGAGCAAATACTAGCTTTATCAATTTAAAGGATGAGTCTATCTTTCCATAAATTTGGTTTTGATTGACTGAGAGGTGTATAAATTATCTTAACATTATCCATTTTGTTAATATAAAAGACTACCTATTTGGTTTCTTTTCTGTTTACTACCATCCTATAGGTCTGTACAAGTTAAACAGCATAGGAATAATTTTGACTTTAGTTTTATAGCTTGGTTAACTTGGCGCCGAATGACTTGCTTCAATTAATACCATCTAATAATTTTTCACTGGACAAAAGACCATTAGTAACTTCTGGCACTTGTGTGAATTTTCACCAAGGTATCCATCATCCCTGGCATCAGAAAAGACTAGGAAGCTGTCAAAGAGAGGATCTGAGATGTGGAGTTCCAGAATGATATAAGTCAAACATCCAAATGTTTTCATTGCCTTAAATTATTTATACATCCACTTTACAGTATATTTCTGAGGGGAGGCTTTTCCAGAGGGTGGAGGTAGTGATTTGGAAGAACTGGTCCAGCAATTTACCAGTCATTCATTCATCCAAAATATCGATGGATATTCTCTGCAACTTGCTTCAGTGTGTTCTGTTTTCAATGCTCTTAAAAGGCAAATTCCAAAATACTGCAGTTTTCCACAGGTTTATCCATACAGTTAGGGTGAAATTAAACCAATTGACCATACTTCACTACACTTCCAAGTGATAGATTTCCAGTTAAGATGAACCTAACCTAAAATTAAAAAAAAAAAATTCTAGGTCACTCAGATGCATTTTATATCCAATTTCTTTTAGATGGCAAAGTCTGCAGGGTAACATTTTCAGAAGCATTTTTATGGTACCTTGAACTGAGTACATTCTTATAATTCCCATCGGAGTGTCTTGAAATAAGCTATCTGAATCAACAGTTTGCATGTGCAAATCTATACACATGCACACTATTATTGCATGGTCCTTGTTGTTATCTTTATTGTAACAACCAATGTTTTGTTTGTATTCTAATCTAAGTGCAGTAACATTTTGAGTTGATTTCAGTTTTGTAAATTGAAAAGTCATAATCTTGTCCCTCTTTCTGCTTGCCAATAACTTTTGAGAGAACCCAAAGTTGTGCAATGTTTCAAAGTCAGTTAGAAGAAGTATTTCAGAATAAGTGGACTTGGCTGATTTCTGAGCCTGGTTGATTTCTTTCAGATGTTTCATTACCCAAACTAGGTATCATCAGTGCTAGGGCTGTTGCACTGATGATGTCACCTAGTTTGGGTAATGAAACGTCTTCAAGAAAACAACCAAGCTCAGAGAACACCAAAGACCCTTCATTTCAAGCCTGAGCTACAAATACTTTCCTTTACTGGTACTTCAGAATGCCTGAGAGTCAGAGGTGGTATTCAGCAGGTTCTGACCAGTTCTGGAGAACCGGTAGTGGAAATTTTGAGTATTTCAGAGAATCAGCAAATACCACCTCTGACTGGCTCCATCCACATCTATGCTCTGCCTCCCGAGTCCCAGCTGATCAGCTGGGTCTTCTTTTGTTGCCCTGCACAGGAGAATGGAGCTGGAAAGTAGGTTAGTGGGGTGGGGAGGCAATGGAGATTTTACAGTATCCTTCCCCTGACATGCCCACCAAGCACACCCACCAAGCCATGCCATACCCACCAAGCCGCACCCACAGAACCAGTAGTAATTTTTTTGAATCCCACCAGGGCTGAGAGTGTAAATTCAGCTTCTGTCTATGACTTTTTAAAGCAACTCCATCTTTTTCAAGATTTTATGGCTACAGTAAAAGGGTTGCTTAAATGAATTTTCAATAGTTTTAGACAAATAACTGCCTTTGCATCTCTTCCATATTTAATCTGAAGCATCACACAACCCTACTCCCTAGTATTATGTACTATACCATACTGAACCATATCCTACACTCAATTTTTTTCCCTGTAGGCTTTTTTCACCCTATATAATAATGTGAGTTGTAGGAAACTGTCTTAAAGATCAACGAGGTCCTCTCATTCTTCTTTTTTGTTTTTTGCGTTACAATCTTGTTCCATAAATACTTCTAAGAAACTTGAAACATTGCAACTAGTAAAAAAAAATCAGCTAGTCTAATAAATACACCGTCTTTATGGATCATTAATATATGCTAACTATCTTTCTGAATGCACCAAGAGTATTTATTTGGGGCTGAGTTCTGATAATTTTGTCATAAATTCTTTGGGTGGCTTAAATAACATTTTGAAATGTTAATTTGCTTGAGCATATGTTACTTGAGGCAATTTAGAAAGGAAATAAGGCATGTTAATGAAATGGTAAATACTTTACATAATATGGTGCACATGGGAATTGTAGTAGTTCCTTGCAGGTGTATTCTTTTCCTACTTGCCTAGTTTCTCAGTCTGACTGGCATCTCACCTAATACAGGTAGTTCTTGAGTTACAACCACAACTGAGCCCAAAATTTCTGTTGTTAAGTGAGATATTTGTTAAGTGACTTTTGCTCCATTTTACGACCTTTCTTGCTGAGTGAATCACTGCAATTGTTCAACGAGCCACACAGTTGTTAAGTGAATCTGGCTTCCCAGGGGTGGGCTGCTGGAGGTTTGCAAGGGTTCTAGCTAAGATTCCGTGCAGTTCGGAGAACCCCCAAACCCCACTCCTGGCTGGCTCCGCCCACCCCACTCTGCCCCTCCCAGGAGTCCCCACGCGGTCCATTTTGGATGCAAGTAAGTGCAAGGCATGCTCAGAGGCTCAGGGAGGGTAAAAAATGGGCCTCCCAAAAGTTGGGAAGGCCACAAATGAGCTCGTTTCTGGCTTCCAGAGAGCCTCCGGAGCCCGGGAGGCCGCTTTTGCCTTCCCAGACACTCAAGAAAAGCCTCCGGAGCCAGGGGAGGGCAAAAACATCCCTCCTGCCATGGTGCAGGAGACCAACTAGGCCATGCCCATCATGGCCACACTCATCCAGTAGAGAACCCCTTGCTAAAACTTTTGAAGCCCACCCCTGGGCTTCCCCATTGACTTTGCTTGTCAGAAGGCCGCCCAAGGGGATCCCATGACAATGCAACCGTCATAAATATGAACCAGTTGCTCTGAATTTTGATCACGTGACCGGGTGGGAATGCTGCAACAGTCTTAAGTATGGGGAAAAGGTCATGTGATTTTTTTTCAGTGCCATTGTAACTTTGGAGCGATCACTAAGTGAACTGTTGTAAGGCGAGGACTGCGTGTGTAAACCCAAAGGAACGTATCTATATTTTGGAGGCAAACTGGAGCTGAACTTACATAAAGTGTGAGAAGTTATCTCTGACTTGGAAATACATTATGGGCATTTCTTAATATGGTTCATTGCACAGCTCCAGGTATCTTATGCTGCTGACGTTTATCTAAGGAACGGGATTTTAATTTATTCCCCCACCCTCGATGATGCGTCTTCAAGGAGATCTATCTCCTAGTTGCAATTTTGTCTTTTTAATCATAAAGCATTTTTACAGCAGGCAAACAAAACAGATGCCCAAGAGACTTTGGGCTGCAAGTACAGCTGATGTCATACTAGAGCCTCTTGGAAGAGATAAACATTTTTCTTTAATAATGTATCATTCCATCTCATTAGAGTGGGGGAAAATGGAGATGGGAATAAAATATAAGAAAAGGTCCAGTATTTTTCTTCCTTAATATATGTTGCATTTGAACCCGGAATCTATTTCTTGTTTTAGATGGATAGAAAATAATATGAGGACATTGGTTGAATCAATGAAGGAATGGCCTTAATAAGATATCCCAATGGTGCTTTTTCAAAAGGCAGTGTCAGCTTTCAAGATTCCTTTCCTTTCTCTTGCATCTTTCGGCTGCCATAGTAACGGGGTGGGGGGGAAATCATTGGGCTTTGTGGGTGTGGGAAATGTGCTGGAGGTTTTAGAGAATGAACTGTATAACTTGGGGGAAAAACTTTATTGCTTATGCTTACTTGCTTGCTCTCTGAGCAACTGCAGGTCTTTATCAAAATAGTCCAAGGTCAACGGCCAGATGTCTGCATCACCACCTGAAGAGGTCCCATGTGACATTATGCACATCTTTGATTGGATGGACAGTTTGAACTATTATGGGTGGGAACGTTGCCGTCACTTTGTATATGTGTTTTCCGTGTGTAATTCCTCAGATCTAGAATTCTTTTGATGCTACCACTTGAATTCCAGTAAAAGTTCTTTTCTCCATATTAATGGAGTCTAAGAGTGTCTTTCTTGGATTTTGAATGGAGCACCACCTGACAGGCAGCCGGTCTTGGTTTTTCCTGGAAGACGTTTCGCTTCTCATCAAAGAAGTTTCTTCATGTCTCAGAACTGAAGAAGGCTTCTTGGATGAGAAGCAAAATGTCTTCAAAGAAAAACCAGAAAGTCCAGTTCCTTTGGAAACCTTTGGGACAACCATGACCTGGATGACTGACAATCCCCATAGACCGTACTAGAATAAAATTGGATTTGTGTAATAGGGAAGCTAAACATGAAGGACAACCTCATTGATGATTGATATGCTTAGTAGGAAAATATTATGGCAGTCCAGTCCCATGAGTTCATGTTTGGGGTGTATTAAAAATATTGACGCTCCTGTGTGAATATCAACTATCAGCAAAATTTCACATGTAAATCTTCATATAGCTCTCTTCTGTAATATTTATTGAACAGAAACATTCAATTTATCAGATAGTATTATTGGGCTTCAGACATTTGTTGAGCTCCAGTAGATTTTTATAATTCCGTATGTGTTTTATCTGGATCCACATATTCTTTTCTTTTTAATCCTTTTCTTCTTTTTAGAATAGAATAGAATACCTTTATTGTCACTGCATTCCACGAATACAATGAAATTTGAAAGCTGCTCCAGCACAGTGCCCCAAACACCACATTACAATCACACTACAGAGTATTTAAAAATTAAAATAATTATAATCTGTAAGCTCCTCTGGGAGGCAGGAATTCTTCCAAATCTAAGAAATAAATGTATACACGATTAGAGAATCCTGGTGAACTTAGATCAAAGTAAACACCTTTGGAATGAATTTGATTTGTGTTTTTATCACTGACTTTTAAAATTTGGGCTATTGCATATTAATGCGTCCTTCACCAACTTTGCATCTTCCACAGGTGTTGGAATATATCCCCTATCATCCCTGACCCAGCAGAAATGGTAATCCTAGACTTACAACAGTTCATTTATGACCTTTCAAAGTTACAATGGCACTGAAAAAAGTGACTTATGACCGTTTTTCACAGTTACAACCATTGAGCATCCCCATGGTCACATGATCAAAATTCAGATGCTTGGCAACTGATTTACATTTATGATAGCTGCTGTGTCCTGGGGTCATGTGATCACTTTTTGTGATCTTCTTGAAAGCAAAGTCAATGGGGAAGCCATATTCGCTGAACAACTGTGTTACTAGAGCCGCAGTGGTGCAGTGGTTAGAGTGCTGTACTTGCAGGCCATTTTGGCTGCCTGCTGGCTGCCTGCAATTTGGCAGTTCAAATCTCACCAGGCTCAAAGTTGATTCAACTTCCCATCCTTCCGAGGTGGGTAAAACGAGAACCCAGATTGTTGGGGGCAATAGGCTGACTCTGTAAAACCACTTAGAGAGGGCGGGAAAGCACTATAAAGCGGTATATAAGTATAAGTGCTTTCGCAATTGCTACTAACTTAACAACTGCAATGATTCTCTTAATAACTATGGCACGAAAAGTTGTAAAATGAGGCAAAACTCACTTAACAAATGTTTCATTTAGTAACTGAAATGTTGGGCTCAGTTATGGTCATAAGTTGAGGACTACCTGTATATGCTGGCTGGAATTATGATGATCATAACACATTGGGATCTTACCAGCTGGGTGAAAGCCATGTTAATGTGTAGCTCACCTTAAATGTCACTGTGGCAGAAAGTGCACATTATCATGAGATTAATCCTTTTTGGTGATTAAGGATGAGTGCCTTTTGGCTTTATCAAAGAACCTTGAAGTTCCTCATATGTTTCATCTATAGCTAATCCTCTACACTGGTTCTCAATTCCACTTCAGAGAATCCATTTTCCATTTATCCTATTATCTCTTAGATTGTAACTGAGATGGCAGGGTATTATCGATTTTCTTACTTCTTTGATAAGCTACTTCAAGGAAACATTGTTTCAAAATGGAGTAAATGTTTTCATATATATCTATATACTACTATAAAATCCTCATGGCCATGAGCTGGGTGAAATGGCGTATTATAAGGCAACAATATTTGGACCAATGTATTTCAAATGGGTTACATAGTATATGCCACAAATTCTGGATCTGTGACTCCCAAGAGAATGAAATTTGGTAATATTGTGGCTGTTACAGTACTAGTGGCTGCTACTACAGTCATGTGATCTTCATTTTCAACATTCCATGACAGTTTCCCAGCCAGTCTGACAATCCCTTGTTCTTCTTGCATCCAGCAATAGCTACTTATCAGGAAGGAAGGAAGGAAGGAAGGAAGGAAGGATTCCTTGCCAGATTCCCATAATGGGGAAGCCAGTAGGAAGTAAGCTTCCTACTGGCTTCCCCATTATGGGAATCTGGCAAGGAGTTGTTTCCGCTGCTTTGTTGACTTTTTTTGTTTGGTTCTTTGTTTAGGTAAGAAATATCTCTGAAACGATGACCTAATGTGGCATTGGTTGTCTAGTAAATTTTTTTTTAAGTGTGAGAAGCCCACCATATACTCTATATTGGAGTACATTTATTTAAATCTCTTTAGCTTCTCTTAGAATTCCTCATATTTCACTTGAGGAGGAATCTCCAAATCCATTGCCAATTTTATTGTAGATCCAACAGTTTTAGATCTATTGAGATTGAAGCTAAAAACTCCTGAGATTCTGAACTAATTTAATTGCTCCTTAGAAAAGTTACAGCATTTCATTTCTTCTACCACTCCATTGTATCTCTCTCTCTATCTTCTCCTGCTACTTCTGTAATTTGAGAGACAATCATATGAATTTTTAAAACAACTTTACCATAATTTATTATTATTTTTTCTGATAATATGAGGATTCTTGGCAGAAGATAAACCATTTCTTACGGGATTCAAATTATTTCACCTTCCTAAACGATTACCTTATGTTCAATTTTACTTTGCCCACTCATCCCAATAATCACCTGCAGCCTACTGAAAAATGTGTGCTAATTTTTAATGTCATTAAAATGGAGAAAATATAGAATCATTTGAAAGATAAAAATGGGCTTAAAAAGGAAAGATGCCTTTAAGTTGAGTTTAGTTTTCATGAATTACAACCTTGCATTTTCCTGGTAGCATTTATGGATATGATTTGCCATTATCTTCTTCCAAGATATATATTGTTGGCTAATCACAATCCTAGAATTCTCAAATGATCCCAGCCAAGTAAAGGTTTCTCCTGTCTGGTCATTTCTGCTCTAGGGGGTGATGCTCATTTCCATTTCTTAGTGGAGGGAGCCAGCTTTGTCCAAAGACATTTCTGTGGTCATGTGGCCAGCATGACTACACGCCAAGGCACACAGAACCTTTACATTCCCACTGAAGTGGTACCTATTTATCTACTCACATGTGCATGCTTTTGAACTGCTACGCGAGCAGGAAGATGAGGGGATGGGAGTTCATTCCATCATGTAGCACTTGGGTCTTGAACCCAGGCTTCTTTAACTGCTGAGCCATCATGGCCCAGCCAACCAAGTAATTACCATGACCAAATCTGATTAGATTCTGAGGTTAGACAAGGTCAACAAGTTGTCTTCAGTGTACCTCTCCCCACAAAAACAATACACCATGAACGGATAATTTAAAGGTGACACAATATGCAAGAAAAAGAACCCACATGCCAATTTTGAGATTTTTCTTATTCTATTAAAATAGTGTAGCTGTATGTATGGTTTTGTAGCCTGCGATACTCTACAAAATAATATATAAGAACCCCTTATTTACACTTGCTATAATACTGGGTAATGCTGAGTAATTCATGCCTTGATTTGTTGTTTCAGATGCTACTCCCTTACTCATTTATTTGCATTTAGTTACCAGATACATAATTTTACATTGTTATTTTGACCCCTAGGAGTTTGTTCATTCATTTTTTTGATGGATTCTACCTTTTTCTGATTCCTAAAATGCTGATTTAACATTTGGCCAAGGATTGAGTTCCTCAAAAAGCATTTCTGCATAATTCCATTTCCAATGAATGCAAGTAATATAAAGATATATCTTTCACAAAGGATGTCATAATTAAGGTTCTGTAACAGTTACTTCTCAGAATGGTAGTAATCCCAGTTCTCCAAATGTGGGGGGAATCCAGTTGGTCTCCACAAAGGTGTCAAGTAACACACAACCCCCCCCAACAATATTACTCATCCGGTGTTTTTTTAAAAAAATGTGACAGATCCATCTTGAAAGGTGATCAATTACTAATTTTGGAGAGAGAAATTTTCCATTCATTTTATGTTGAGAAAACTTGACTTAGAAATTAATTCAAGAGAGTAGAAAATTCTGGGTGAATTTCTCATAGATGTCACTTGGTTGTAAGCTGGCCTAATGTTTCTTCTTCACATTGGGTAGACCAGGTTGAAGCCAAGCTGGCCTAATGTTTCCTCTTTGCATTGGGTAGACCACGCCAAAGCCACACTGGCCCGATGTTTCCTATTCACATTGGGTAGACTGGGCCAAAGCAATGTGGGCCGGCACCTTACATTTTCCAGGATGGCCCACTAGGCCAGATCTGACTACATCGCGGGCTGGATCCTGCTTGCAGGCCTTGAGTTTGACAGCCCTGCCCTATAGTGAGAGGACATCATTATTTTCTGAGCTTCTAGAAATCACTGCACTTTTGATTAATATTAAAAGCTTTTTAAAACAATGGAGAAAGAGACAGGAGGGGGCGAAGCCAAATCAAACCATCTGAGAAACAGAAAGCTTCTGTAGTGAGTCACTCAGCTATGAGACAGCAAGCTGCGCTATCACAATACAGCACTAGAAAGGTCGTGTGCTTTGCTTTTTTGAAATAAGATTGTAACTCATTCATTAAAAATTGAATGCATGAGGCACTTTAGGCTGAGCTCATGGTGAGAGGATTTTGCTTCCTACCCGCTTCCTGATTTAGTGGCATAAGGAATAGATGGTTGAATGTCTAATAGGAAAACTGTGAAATAGAATTTCAGGCTCAAGAGAGGCCGAATGTTTCAAATTCTGCAATGTAGCTCATATAAGAAGTAGAGATGATGAGCAGTCAGCAGTATAATCAGAAACTTTGAAAATTGAAAAGTCTGGCTGGTTTGCATAGATCATGTGACTTCATCACTTAACAATGGCAGACACCACCATCCTGGTTTGTCATAACCCAGAGACTGTGCGGGTCCTTAAGAGAGGCCGTCATATCTGTTCTGACCCAGCTCCCCAAACACAACAATAGTGAACTCAAAATATTCCTTTATTAGGAGTGCCAGCGTCCCCAGGAAAAAGTTTCTCTCTCAGGTTGACAAGTCCCTCCGGCCAGAAGATGAATAGTTGTCTAACACACCTATTCATCTCTGCCCCCTGCCTTTTATCCCCAGAGCTAGGGTGGGGCTTAGCTAGCAGTGGTGGCTCTTCCTTCCCCAGGATCGGCCCATGGATTTCCACTGCTCTCCTCTCCTCTGCCTTCTGTGCATCCACGTTTCAGGCCCTGGACCCAGCTGTTCCTCTTCTTCTTCATCATCCACCTCCAGACCTGGGGGCTGTTGATTCTCCATCTGAGGGCTGATGGACGGCCCAGGCTCCTCTGTCTCTTTCTCTGCCAGCTCCATTCCCTCTTCCCCCTCGGAGGTCTCAGGTTGCCTTGATGCTGACCCTGACTCCCAAACCTCCTTCTCCTCCTCTGATTTGTTTGCTGGAGGGGCCGTTGGCCGACAAGCCACAACAATATCATATAAGATAAGATAACCTTTATTGTCATTTTTTTTTCCTGTGGGCACAGAGTAAAAATGAAATTCTGTTTCCTGCTCTCAAAACTTTACACATACACAACACACATATAGATATGCTATAAACATACACATATACAGTATATACCTACCCACTAATGTATAAATACATATAAATATTAATCACTGTCCATCTTGAAGACATAGCGGAAAGAGGAAGGTTCAGAGTTCACAAGGTTGACCAGACTCCTAGGCTGGTGGGCAAGAACTACAGATGGGCACTACTGAGCATAGTAGCAGCAGGGGCCACAGGCAGGCTGGCAGGGGTTGTGCACAGATGATGGGTGCTAGGGTGCGTGAGATTCTTGAGACCTCGAATGCCCTGGCATGGTTCAGGAGGAAGGATTTATGGGAGTTGTAGAGTTGTAATTGCAGGAATGTTCCTATCTCGGATGGCAAACCTCAGGTAAAGAATGTTTACAAGCAAATACAACTCAGGCAAACAAAGTCACTAATCTAAAGGAGGATTAGAGAGAGGAAGTAAACATATGTTAGACTTTAACTAGAGATAATTAATTGTGTTAATTACTATTATGCTAAACAGTAACAAAAGTTAAGCAGTAACCAAAGTTAACCAATGTTGGAGGATAATTAATAATGTGTATAAATGCAAGACTAGACTCCAATAAAGTTCATCATGATTCAGTTGATCATGATCAAACAACCCTACTGCCTCGTCATTACAACAGGGAGTGACTTGCAACTTTCCCTGATGGCTTTCCCACTGGTGATCACAGAACCTCTGCTTGCTTTAATGCTGTGAGTCATGTAAAAAGCCTGACTCGATCACATGACTGTGGGAATAGCACTAAGACTTATATACCGAATGCTGTAACAGCTGCAACTTTGCATATCGGTTGTAAGTTCCTCCTCATTCAACACATTGTAACTTTGGTTGCTGAACAAATGGTCATACCTCAAGGACTACCTTTAGAAAAAGTTTTTTCATCATATATCTTGATGGTTATTATCTACCCATTCTTATTTTAGATATAAATACAATTGGGTAGAACCTGGGATCTACTACATGCAAATCAGTACCCTACTACTGAATGATAGTTCTTGTCTGTTCAGAATCTTTTGCTACAGAATAATCTGTTGACTTTTGTTGGTTTGTAGAAGAGTCTACCAGTGCTTATTTTAAGCGTAATTCTTTCTTTTCTTTTATATTTCATTCAAACATGGGAAATGTAATAATATTGCAGAATAATTATAGGATTAGTACTCCAGACTGGGCGCACTGCTGTGCTGTTTTATGTTTAGTTTTTGCATAAACAAGGTATCAGTGATGTTTGATTTACTTTATTTATTTATTTTTAGTTTATTTGGTTTGTCAATTGCTTACAAGATAATAGGTATAAGTAAAAACATAGTTATGAATACATGGATACATATAAGAAAAATAAAAGAAACAATAGGATAGGGACGGTAAGCACGCTGGGGTGCTTATGCACGTCCCCTACAGACCCCTTAGGAAAGGGGTGAGGTCAATAGTAGAAAGTCTAAGGTTAAAGTTTTTGGGGTTTGGGGAAGAAGCCACAGAATCAGGAAGAGTATTCTACTCTACTCTACTTTAGGGCAGAAAGAATAATATTTCAAACAACAAAAGGACACATGTGAACATTGCATAGAGTAAGATTTGTAGGCCTGTGGCTGTGCAAATAATGTGGAAGAGTTATTTCTAGCAGAATTGTCATCTGTGCATGACAACAGAGACATAGCTCCTTCAGTAGCGTTACAAATTATTCATCTACTCCTACCAAGGTAGTCATCCCCTCAGCCAGTCTTGTTATGAAAGAATCATGCTAAGCAGTATTAAACATCCAAGGGCAACTCTGGAAAATGCTCCACATGTTTCAAAAAGGCTGTATCTTATCGTTTTATGCACTGCAAGGATTGTACATTGGTAACGGATGTCCAACATGAAACAATTCTTTCCAAATCTAACCCACAAGCCAATTTTAATTTCTACTCTGGCTCTTTGTTGTTTCTTGTTCCCTTTGGAGGCCTTGAATTCTCCCTTTGCTGGTCATTATCCTCTAAGCAATTATGCTGTCAGTCTTGCTCACTAAATTATGAATTGTCAGATTGCCAGAACCAGCTAACTGAGCATACTTGTGTTCTTGGTGCTCTTGGAGCTTGGTTGTTGGTTACACCTGAAGGCAGGACAAGAAGCAATGGGTGGAAACTAATCAAGGAGAGAAGCAACCTAGAACTAAGGAGACATTTCCTGACAGTGAGAACAATTAAACAGTGGAACTACTTGCCTCCAGAAGTTGTAAATGCTCCAACTCTGGAAGTTTTTACGAAGAGATTGGATAACCATTTGTCTGAAATGGTATAGGGTTTCCTGCTTTAGTAGGGGGTTGGACTAGAAGACCTCCAAGGTCCCTTCCAACTATATTATGTTGTTATTTATTTTTGTATTTCTTTATTTTTTTATTTATTCATGTTTATGTAATGTATATTGGAGGTGGTGACTGTTTGAAAGCTGTATGCAATGAAATTTCATTTTAATGTATGCTGATTAGTGTACATTCAAAGTGAGAATAAAGTTATTCTATCTGTCTGTCTGTCTGTCTATCTATCATTTTGTTTTCTTGCAAATATTCTCCTTTATTGATACTTGTGCTCACATAGGAAAACAAAGGTTTGGTCTTGAAGAAACCTTAATACTGGTTTCTTAAAAGCTAACTTTGAATTTTCATTACTATTGAAACAATGTCATAGATATTAAATAAATTGAGACAGCATTATATACAAGTCCAGTTTGGATGAGAAATATTTATGCCATTGTTCTTTGAATTTCAGATATTTATGAGCCGCCATTTCTTACATTACTGCAGTGAGCCTACTCTGGATGTGAAGATTGCCTTTTGTCAGGTGTGTGTTCCTTACAGGTAAATCAAGGTACAGTATATACTTGTACTTACATATTTTGTGATCATTATTTCCTATCAATCATACATGTGACTAAAAGTCTATAATAACCACCTCAGTCTGATTCATCCTATCATTGGTTATGTTGGCTGGAATTCATGGTGCTAAAACTTGGAAGTGAATGGGGCATGGGATTTAGCAGAATGTTTAAATCTCAGGGTAGGACAGGGTAGGATTCTACCAGTTCAGTAGAACTGGTTGTTACAATCCTCTGCAGTTTGGAGAACTGACAAATTATGCCTCTGGCTGGCCCCTCCCCTCTCCGCCCGCCCCTCCCCTCCCCGTCCAGTCAGTCCTTATCGCGCATGTGCAACATCACTGACTGCATTCCCCCCACCTGCCCCGCCCCACTTATGGTATTTCTTTTTCCTCCTGATGATCAGCTGTTCTGATGATCAGCTGTTCCGGGATCCCCCTTGCTGCCTTACTGCTTCACCCAGGAGGCTTCCCTGAGGCCCAGAAGGCAAAAAGAGGCATGTGGCGGTGGTGGTGGCTGTACCCTATCACATGGTTATGCCCACCTAGCCACTCCCACCGAGCCACACCCACAGAACTGGTAGTAAAAATATTTGCATTCCACCCCTGGGGTAGGACATTGCAAAACGAGGATCCCAGTTGCTTAGGGATAGATTGAAAATACCACCACAAAAAAAGGTTGTAAAATCAGGTACAATCATTCAGAGAGTCGCTTCATAATCTATATGACTTACAACCATAATTCCATGCTCAACTATAGCCTTAAGTCAAAGACTATCTTTAATAACATCTCATCTGAAGGGGATAAAACCAATAAGCCTAATGCAGGGGTGTCGAGCTCATGTCATCACATCGCTAACGTATTGCGACTTTCTCCTCATTCACTAAACCGGGGATGACAGTGGCCAGCGCATGACGCATCCGGCCCGCAGGCCGTAAGTTTGATACTCCTGCCCTAGCGGATGCTATTCAAGTGTATGCATAGTCCTGGAAGGAACATAGTTAATTGTATACATGTATAGCTGTGCCTTCAATGAACATTCAGTTTTACACCATACTTGCTGAAGGAAATTTTTTCTCTCACTGACTTCAACTGGAAAAGAGAGGTTTTAAAAGAAGCTTCAGGTTTTGGTTTATAAAATAATAGTTATTATGCTAACATTTAAAAGAAGATTAGAAATTTTTAAATAAGTTCCATCGTATTCTTTATATGACTGTTTCATTATATTGACAGTTTTATTTCTGGCTCCTTTGCTAGTGACCTCTTCCAGGAAATGGGGTAGAGATGCTGATGGTCTCTTCTATTTTTCTGAGATCTTTTTTGTTTGCCAGCTGCTCCATGCCACCACATATATTATTCTTCCCTATTTCAAGCACCAGAAATGCAAGAAAATTGATAATAAAAGTACAGGAAACCTCAGGCCTTATTCTGAAGCACAGCTATCTTGTGAAATACCTTGTATCTATATGATGGCATGGAAGATTCAGTGGTACATGACAAACTACTCCTAAAACTAAAATCTTACGGTATCTCTGGACAACTGCATAACTGGATAGAAGCATTCCTGTCAAACAGACAACAAATGGACAAAATTGGGAGTGTCCTATCAAATTCTGTACCTGTCAATAGTGGTGTCCCCCAAGGCAGTGTTCTAGAACCAACTCTCTTCATACTTTACATAAATAACCTCTGTGATCATATTAAGAGCAACTGAGTTCTCTTTGCTGATGATGTAAAGCTGTTCAATACCACAGACAATACTGCTACCCTTCAAAAAGATCTTGACTATGTATCAGAATGGTCAAACAAATGGCAACTTCAAATCTCAACAAATACATGCTCTGTCTTACATATTGGCAAAAAAAAAATCAGAAAATAAAATACAAGCTGAATAGTCAAGACCTTGTTGATGATCCAAGCTCTGTAAAGGACCTTGGAATACTCATCTCTAATGATCTAAGTACTAGGGCCCAATGTAACTACATAGCCAAAAAGGCATTAAGAGTTGTTAACCTAATCCTACGTAGCTTTTTCTCTGGTAATATCACACTACTAACTAGAGCATACAAAACATTTGTTAGACCAATACTCGAATACAGCTCATCAGTCTGGAACGCACATTATGTATCTGATATTAGCAAAGTTGAGAAAGTCCAGAAATATTTCACAAGAAGACTCCTCTACTTGTTGTAAGAATACCTTATGCCACCAGACTTGAAATTCTAGACCTAGAAAACCTTGAATTATGCCGTCTTCGGTCTGATCTAAGTATGGTATATAAAATCATACATTGCAATGTCCTACATGTCAATGAATACTTCAGCTTCAACCATAACAACACAAGAACACACAATAGATACAAACTCAAGGTAAACCACACCAAACTTGATTGTAGGAAATATGACTTCAGCGACAGAGTGGTCAGTGTCTGGAATACTCTTCCTGACTCTGTGGTTTCTTCCCCAAACCCCAAAAACTTTAACCTTAGACTGTCTACTATTGACCTCACCCCTATCCTAAGAGATCAGTAGGGGGCGTGCATAAGCGCACCAACGTGCCTACCATCCCTGTCCTATTGTTTCTTTTATTTTTCTTATATGTACCCATTTCATGTATTCATAACTATGTATATACTTATACCTATTATCTTGTAAGCGATTGACAAATCAAAATAAATAAAATAAAAATAAAATAAAGTGAAATTCTAAAATTGCTATTTCTCCCAGTCAAACAGCAAATGACCTAATTGTATCGATTCTTTGAAATGAGTTTGCAAATGATACTAAATGCTGCAGGCAGAATGTTGAACACTTTGATTGAATGAAAAATATGGTCCCACTTCTGTTCAAAGTGTTCTGGATTCTTGGCTTGTTTAAGATTTTTTGAGTTTAGAATTGATTGATGGCAGAGTAATTCAAGATTTGCTTTCTTTGACATGCGGTAAATCTTTCTGTCCCATGAAGTTTTTAGAATTGTGCTTATTTCATGTTCCCTCGTGATTAGACTCAATGGCTTGTGTCTACTCCTAAGTCTGTATATATTTTGGATAGGCAAGTAGATCACTGAAGCCTCTGTAGTTATTTGTGTAGAAACAATCTGTAGTTACTTAAACCAGTGTTCCTCCATTTTAGTCACTTTAAAATGGGTGGACTTCAACTCCCAGAATTCCCCACCCAGCATAGGAACTGAAATCCACCCAGCATAAAGTGGTAAGGTTGAGAAACACTGATTTAAACCAAACATTTATTTTCCTGAGACCATGTTATAACTATAGAGCAAGGGTGTCAAACTCAAGGCCCATCCTGCCCACAGGGTGCTTAGATCTGGCCTGTGGGGCCACCCTGGAAATAGCGAAGGACCAGCTCAATGTGCCTTTGCACATAAAATGCATTAAATTGCCAGGATGATTTTGGGTCATTTTACATTCTTTGTAATCTGTTCCATCATCACCATCCTATTGATTTCGAAGTGATTGAGTCCATTGCCAGAGGATTGTGGTTATAAGGTTTAAATTCATTTTCAAACTTCATAATGTCGATTTTCAACATCTGCTGTCTAAAAATAACAGCTGCCTGAAGTGTAATTGAATATAAATATCAGTGAACATTGGATCTTAGGCTAAGAATGTATGTTTAAAAAGCATAACCCTAACTTGGTTTTACAAATGTCTTTTTCAAAGAGATGCTTCAAGCCATTTTTTTTTTTATAATGCAGCACTTTGATTAAAAATCTGATAGTACCACCAAGGGCCAGGTAAAATGGTTGTATCCAAAGATTGTCAGTTGACAATTGCTCTGTTAGTGCACTAATAACACATTTTTCAGATTTAGAAATACTGTTCTGTATATTTCACCATCTGGATATTCCCTCACCCTTTGCATCTACTATTTTTCCCTTAATGCTTGTTTCAAACCAGAATTTAGTCAATATTTAAATTTAATATGTGGAAGTACAATTTGGGAAAGAAACAGAAACAGTTACCCATCTGATAAAGAGAATGTTCGCCATCTGCTTTAGAAAACTTTTCTGTTTGAGCCAGATTTCAGTGTCCTGCCATTATCCTTGCCCAATAAGTAGAAAGATAATGCGCAGTTGTATGAAATCAGGTGTTTTAGCTAAATAGTTAGCCAACTGTTGTATTCTGTGACATGTAGTGGTGCTTCAAGTTCTTCAGCCAAATATATATTTGTCCACTATTTTATCCTTCTCGTTGGACTGCCAAGGATTAAACCTGAAACTTGCTGTCTGTGAATGAATGCATCTACCAGAGAACATTGCTCCTTATATTTGTTCATCTTCTGACAAACTTGAGGAAGCCAGGGCCACAACTATTCCTAACCTTTGTTGGAAAGGGGAAAAAAAAGAAGATTCTGAAGAGATGTAGTTTGTAGTTCCCAGAGTAAGTCATATTCAGAATAACAGAGTTGGAAGGGACCTTAGAGGTCCTCTAGTCCAACCCCCTGCTCAGACAAGAAACCCTGTACCATTTCAGACAAATGATTGTCCAATCTCTTCTTAAAAATGTTCAGAATTGGAGCACCCACAGATTCTGGAGACAAGCCGTTCCACTGATTAATTGTTCTAATTGTCAGGAAATTTCTCCTTAGTTCTACATTGGATCCCTCCTTGATTATTTTCCACCCATTGTTTCTTGTCCTGCCTTCAAGTATTTTGGAGAATAGGTTGATTCCCCCCACCCTTCTTTGTGGATGTCCCTCAAATATCAGAACACTGCTATCATGTCAACCCCAGTCCTTTTCATTAAATTAATTCATGTAATTGTTCTTCATATATTTTAGCTTTCGGTCCCCTAATCATCTCGGTTGCTTTTCTCTGTGCTCTTTCTAGAGTCTCAACATCTTTTTTATAGCATGGCGATCAAATCTGGTTGCAGCATTCCAAGTGTGGTCTTACCAAGGCATTGTAAAGTGGTACTAACATTTCACCTGTTCTTGATTCTATCCCTCTGTTAATGCAGCCTAGGATTGCGCTGGCTTTTGTGGGAGCTGCAGCACACTATTCATTCTATCTACTTCTTCACCACTTTGAAGGATGTTATATAATCATAAAAAGGATGATTGAATGCCCAAAGTGACGTCAATGGCCATGAAATGATCTTCTCATACCCATACATCCCATATACTCATAGAACAGGAGCCATGGCTCATTTCCTGCAGTCAGGCAATGCTTGCAAAATGTGTTTGGTTATACCAGGCTTTGCTAGGAAATTCTGAGATGGAGTGGTTTGTTTTTTCAGCCATCCTTTCTCTCCCACTCATTTTCTGGGAGGGCTAGATATGCCAAATGGGTAAATTCCCATGACCCAACTGACTGGATAGAATTTAGCTTTGTCTATGACCTTTAGGGTTAAATTGACCCTCTGGGAGTCAACCAACTGGATCAACACGCTCTCTTTCCTCCAGGATAGGTCAATATTCTGTGAATAAGTCTTTATGTAACAGGATTCAACTTCTTGCACAGAAAGAAGAGCTACATCGACCCAGAACCAATATTGCTTATTGTTAGATCGGTTCGTTTTTTAAATCTTTTCCAACCTTTTGATTCTTCTGGATGGAAACAGTACCAGCTCATTGGCGATATGGGTGATGCTATATTAAAAAAAATATTTTGTTTAATTTACTCTATCAAAGAGGCATGTTTGTGCCACTTTCTGATGTGTTTTCCAATTTCGTTTGTGAGGTGATAATATTCAAAAACCCTTCTTGTTACTATGAATGAAGCTTCCAAAAAAGCCCCCACAGCTCATAGTAGACAGATGGCAAGCTTGCTCCTAGCACCTGCAACCAAAGACTTGAGTGTGCCTTCTGGGTATTCACCAACATGCGATTGCAGCTTCTCCTAACATGCAGTGCTTGGGGTCTTCACCAAAGATGATGTAAGAAAGCCCACAGGCAACTAAATTATGCTATTTAGTTTATTCAGCAAATTTGTTTGTATCAACATCTCCTTCTGGCAATGTTTATAGATCATCCCCCTATCCTACATCCCCCTTTTCTACAAATGCACATCTCTGGCTTTTGAATGGATGCTCCTGCTGGGCGCCTTGTAAAAATAAATACACTCAAAAGTGGAAGGTAATTAGGAGGAAGCCATTTTTGGCAATTATCCAGGCACAGATTAACATACAGCACCTCCGATTTTCCCTCGAAGCACAGAAATCTTCATCCTCTTTCCCTGGCCCTCCCTTCCTGGTTTAATGACAGCAGTAACCATATGCTATCTTTGGTGCTTGTTTTGCTATTTGGTGTTTTTTAAATTATTATTATTATTATTTAGTTTTACCTCGGAAAGCAAAGCCAAAATCTTGGGAATGCGTGCTGAAGCAAGAACCTTTAGTAAGGCAAACCCAGGTGTCTGGCTAAAGAATCGGTTCAGAATTATTATTAATATCATTAAAATACAGAAAAGGAAAAAGAATGTACAAAGTTGTAGAAGGCAGGAAAGAGACAGAAAGCCATATTACCCATCCAGAAAATACAAGACATATATTCACATGCATACATACAAATATAGGTAGTCCTCATTTTACAACTGCCTCTTGTAGCAATTGTTTGCAGTTATAAAAGTGAGGAAAATGTAATTTTGTGAACAGTTCCCATTTTATGACCTTCACGGCATCTCTCCCTCAATTGCACACTTGCCGCTGCTATCAGTTAGTATGTGTTGTCCTGTTTAAAATCGAAAGCACAGTTATCATATGACGTTTAACTTAGAAACTGCTTTGTTTAATGACTGAGTTGCCAGTCCAAATTGTAGCTGTTAAATGAGCACCACTTCATAAAATTGTACATTAAACATTTCTCTGAATGGGAGACACGATTTCTTGCAATCATCTGTAGCTAATAGCTAATGTATATTGATAAAGTATTGATTCATAGATTGCTGATGACATCAATGTGCAGACGACTGAATAGTTGGAGCCATCGTGTGCTAAAAGAATCCAAGGGAGAGCCTGTGATATTGCATGCATAAGTTTCCCCTTCTTGTTCATGAATATTATAATAAGGGTTGAGATCTGCTGGAAAAGTTATTGGACAAATTGGGCATAGGTGGATTGGGGTGGAATTGCATAGCAGCTGTCCTGATGAAGTCAGAGGCACTAACCCAAAGTTGTAATCTTTATTATCATCCTCCAGAAAGAAAAAAACACACAAGATAGTCAGGAACACAACAACATCACAAGATAAATTAAACAGTACACAGAACACACAGAAGAAATAAGGAAACTCCCACTGTATACTACAACAACTAATCATAGTGTATTTTTCAAGAGACAACTGGACTTTCTGGTTTTTCTTTGAAGATGTTTTGCTTCTCATCCAAGAAACCGCTTCAGCTCTGAAGAAGCTTCTTGGATGAGAAGCAAAATGTCTTCAAAGAAAAACCAGAAAGTTCAGTTGTCTCTTGGAAAAGCACCTTTGGGACAACCATGACCTGGATGACTGAGAATCTCCATAGATAATCATAGTGTAGATTGCCTCATGCATGAACCAGCACCCTCCAACCAATGAACCACAAGTCTGTGTTATGGTCTATTATATGCTTTACTGTTCCGTCTACAAAATTCAATATCCTAACATGGACCCTTTCTTTTATTGATCAACTGCTTCATTCAAGCTGATCCTGATTTGGATAAAGCTGTGCACAGCAAATAATTTAGCAGTGCTTTCTTAAAAATAAATAAATAAAGGATACTCTTTTGGTTAGAATAAAGGAAGTTAATGTATACATCTATCTTCATGAAAAGTGATGATCAAACTAACTTTAATAGTTTAATATGCAAATACAGTAAATAGCTGTAACTTTTATTTTCACTTGTTATTTTCTCGTGAAAATGACTTTCTTTCTGGAAAAGGCTATAAAGATAGCATGTTTTATACACATAAAATAGGATGTATTGTTACCTTACAGTAATTAAACCTTTTATGACTTCAACAAAAGGCTGTTGCTGTTGTTGTAGTTAGTTGCAAAGTCATGTCCGACCCATCGCGACCCCATGGACAACATTCCTCCAGGCCTTTCTATCCTCTACCATCTTCTGGAGTCTATTTAAGCTCATGCCAACTGTTTCGATGACTCCATCCAGCCACCTCATTCTATGCCGTCCCCTTCTTCTTTTGCCTTCAATTGTTCCCAGCATTAGGCTCTTCTCCAGCGAGTCCTTCCTTCTCATTAGGTGGCCAAAGTATTTGAGTTTCATCTTCAGGATCTAGCTTTCTAAAGGTCAGTCAGGGTTGATCTCTAGGACTGACTGGTTGGATCGCCTTGCAATCCAAGGGACTCGCAGGAGTTTTCTCCAGCACCTCAAAGCAGAGGTGGTATTCAGCAGGTTCTGACCAGTTCTGGAAGACTGGTAGAGGAAATGTTGAGTAGTTTGGAGAACTGACAATTATCACCTCTGACTGTTGATTTTACAGTATCCTTCCCCTGCCACACCCACCAAGTCATGCCCACAGAACTGGTAGTAAAATTTTTTGAATCCTACCACTAGTTCAAAGGTCTCAATTCTTTGGTGCTCAGCCTTTCTTATGGTCCAACTTTCACAGCCATACATTGCAACTGGGAAAACCATAGCCTTGACTATACACACTTTTTCTGGCAGGGTGATGTCTCTGCTTTTTAGTATGCTTTTAGTATAGCTTTTCTCTTTAGGAGCAAGCGTCTGAGTTGATATTCCTACTATGAATACTATCCTAACCCTTGCTTATTGCAAAGAGAATCATTGATTGATTGATTGATTGATTCATTATTTCCTATCTTTATCATTTTTACAAATAATTCAAGTGGCAAACATATCCGATACACTTTCCTCCTGTTTTCCCCACAATAATAACCCTGTGAGGTGGGTTAGACCGAGAGACTGGCCCAAAATTATCCTGCTGGCTTTTATGGCTAAGGCAGGACTTGAACTCATGGTCTCTGGTTTTCTAGCTTGGTGCCTTAAACACTACACCAAACTGGTTCTAAGATATACTATTCTCCAGTCATTTCCTTGCTCCTGCTCCAAACTCTACAAATTTCCAAATACAATTCAGAATGCATGCACTCATTTTTAAAGATAAGCATGATTTAAGAAGCCTGGAGTGATTCTTTACTTTCAGTTTGCATCAGTCTGCTTAGACATAAATGTCTTTGCTTCCTCTTTTCAGGGTTAAATAGGTGCTGCCCAGGGGCATCTATTCTGATATAATTTCTTCATTATTTAAATATTATTTAATGTTTTCTTTCCTAATCTGTTCTCATTTTGCTATCTTTTATTTCCAGGCTTCCTGTTGTACACAGATTATTTGTGATGATCCTTTTTTTTTTTACTCTTGTCAGGCAGTGTATAATTAGTAATATGTTGGAAAGAACATGTTAATTTACTAAATAAAGTACAAGCGCATAAAACACAAATCAACCTCAAATCTCATTTTTATTATAACAAAGGAATGTATTAAAGATTTCAGCGCCTTGGGATTTTATTTATTTGGGAGCATACTTTGAATGGTTTGAAAAATTCCTATTTATGCTGGGATTTAATCCAGGAAATATAATATGAAACGCTGCTCCTGGTCATTTTATGCCACAACTCTGTGTTAAAAATCTTACGTCCATTATTGATTGGAGCAATACCTTTGTTGTGATTAAAAAGTGAGTACATAAATTCACAGCTGAAACTGTCCACCATGATCAATAGCCCTAAATCTAACCTTAACCCATTTTTCAGAAAAAGAGAGAGAGAGAGAGAGAGAGAGATGAAATAAGCAGGCTTAATTGATTGGCGTGCAAAAACTTTTTGGTAGGCAAAAATAGAACAAGAACCATAAAAGTCTTAAGATTAGCTGTCCTGAAGGCCATCTAGCTTGAATTGACAGAAAGATCTTGTCTGAGAAAATGACCATGGCCAGTGGTGGGATTCAATTTTTTTTATTACCATTTCTGTGGGCATGGCTTGGTGGGCATGGCAGGGGACGGATACTGTAAAATCTCCATTCCCTCCCCATTGCAGGGAGATGGTTACCACTGGTTCTCTGAACTACTCAAAATTTCCACTACCAGTTCTCCAGAACTGCTCAGAACCTGCTGAATACCATGTCTGGCCATGCCACCTGCGAGGAAAGTAATTGGTAGGTATGCCCCTTGGCAAATTAAGGTTTCAACTAGATCAGGGGTTTCAAACTCATTGCCTGCGGCCCAGATGCAGCCCGTGGGGTGCTTAGATCTGGCCCACGGGGCTGCCCTGGAAACAGCGAAGCACCATCCCACAGTGCCTCTGCCAGTGAAAATGGAGTGTGGCCCTCCTGAGCTCCGTTTTCGCTGGCAAAGGGTTGTCGGAAGCTGTTGTAGCTGAAAACGGAGCCTGGGAGCCTGTTTTCACTGGCAGAGCACTCAGGCCACCACAGCACCCCTAATCCTAACTCCTGAGCAGCCCATCCTGGCCATGCCCACCCCGGGCCTCTGAGGTCAAACACAACCCTGATGCAGCCCTCAATGAAATTGAGGTTGATACCCCCGAACTAGATGACCACGGTAAGTTACACATACAAGTTATTTTTCAAGCATGCTTCCATCAATAATTATTGGTGAGCTAATGAGATCTATTTCACAATTTTGAAATTCCTATTTACTGGGGTATTTCATGAACTGGGTATAGCTATAAACATCTGAATATTGAAATTAGCCATGTATTTTGAGCAGCTCATTATGCTCCTGGTTTATTGACTTTCTGATGTCTTTCTCTCTTTGTCTACATCGTTCCGTCTCCATGACAGGGATTTGGGAAACAAGTGGATGTGTCATATATTGCCAAATACTACAACATGAGTAAAAGCAAAGTTGACAACCAATTCTACAGTGTGGAAGTAGGTGACTCGACCTTCACAGTTCTCAAACGCTACCAGAACTTAAAACCAATCGGCTCTGGAGCTCAGGGAATAGTTTGGTAAGATACTTTCAGTTTTTCTCAATCTATATTCCTTGTGAATTGAGTAGGCCATCTCTGATATACATTAAATACAAGTATCCTTGACTTATGACCATAATTAAGCCCAAAATTTTGGTTGCTAAGTGAGTCCTTTGTTAAGGGAATTTAGCCCCATTTTATGACCTTTCTTGCCACCAATGTTAAGTGAATCACCACGGCTGTTAAGTTAGCAACCCCATTGTTAAGTGAATCTGGCTTCCCCATTGACTTTGCTGGTCAGAAGGTCTCCAAAGCTGATCCCATGACCCCTGGACATTGCAACTGTCATAAGTACATGCCAGTTGCCAAGCCTCTGGCTTTTGATCACATGATCTCGGGGATGCTGCATGGGGAGTCATAAGTGTGAAAAATGGTCACAAGTCACTTTTTTCAGTGCCAGTGTAATTTCATATGGTCACTAAATGAACTGTTGTAAGTCATGGATTATCTGTATGAGTCATGAATGTTGCCCTACACTTAAAATGTATGCAAGGGTTGAAGTAAGAGGGAAAAAAAATATCGTAACGCTTAAAGATTATAATTTTGGTTTTGGTTTGCTGGTTTTCCCCTCCACTCCAGATTCTACACTGCATGGTCCTAAATGCCACAAATGAAAGTAAATTAACTGTGATTAATTGTGATTGTGATGGAACAGCTACTGGTCAATCTAATAGTCCATGTATAAAAAGTAATTAAAGTATTTTGAGTCTAATGCGGCATACGTATGATAGTTTCTGAGTCTTCCATGCTTATAAAAATATTAGAAGTAACGCATACTTTGAAAAAAAAGTGTTCCTAGACTAAAGGTGCCAGTAATCTGATAATCCCTACTTATTTCTGGAAATAATAGTATTCGGGTTTTTTTCCTGCACATATTAGATACTCGCTAGCAAATGGATATTGTGGTACACAGCTCACACATTTTTGCAGCTTCTTCCAGAAAGATGATTTCAAGCAGAAGAGTAATTTCCCCTTTTGCTGTTCAAGAACAATCTGGGATTTGCCAGGCAATATGTCTCATCCTGTATAATTTTGAAATTGTCACAGATTCAAGGTTCCCAAAGTTGACGTGACCATTAATCCTTCTTCATGGAAGGAAAAAGAAAAACTGACATTTCAGTGAAACATATAAATAATATTGTGAAGGTTGCATTATAAAACAGGAAGGGCTTATCAATCTCACAGTGTAAATAATCAGGTCTTCTATGGTTTATGTAACTATTTCTCTGATGAATGGTCTTGGTTCTGCTGCCTTAAAACCCTCCATAGTCCACTTGTTTCTTTCTTTCCTGAATTGTTTTGGTAGATTGTTTGGATATTCTTCTTATCTTATATTATGAATGAACCGTCACCTTTCTATTAATTTGATAGTTAATTTTATGTTATACAAAGGTGAGAAAATGACAGTCATTTTCAGAAGTCATGGCTTGATGATTAATGTGTGCAGGAGAGCAATTGCATTTGGTGACAGCTCCATGCCCATTGCATGGATCAAACTTAAGTGTGATCCTAAATCCTTTCTCCGTATGCAGGACAAACCATTTCTTCTGTCATTTGTTTTGATGTTAAGATCATACTGAATTTCCTTCCTAACAATGCTTAGGGGACTGGAAGCTAAAACATATGACGAACGGTTGGAGAAATTGGGTATGTCTAGTCTAATGAACAGAAGGACTAGGAGTGACATAATAGCAGTGTTCCAATATTTGAGTGGCTGCCACAAAGACACGGGAGTCAGACTGTTCTCCAAAGCACCAGAAGGCAGGGCAAGAAGGATGGAAACCAATCAAGGAGAGAAGCTAGAACTAAAACTAAGGAGAAATTTCTTGGTAGTGAAAACAATTAACCCGTGGAATGGGTTGCCTTCAGAAATTGTGGGTGCTCCATCACTGCAGGTTTTTAAGAAGAGATTGGACAGCCCGTAGTCCAGAATGGTATAGGGCAGTGGTGGCTAACTTCACGTGCCAGCACCCAGAATGTAATGCACACACCCCCGCCCCCTGCATATGCACATGCAACCCCGCTGCCATCTCCTTACCTGCACTGTCCTCACAGCTGATTTTTCTACTGGCTTGAGGCCTTTTTTGGCCTCCCAGGAGCTTGGGAAAAGCCTCTGCAAGGCTTTTCAGGCCGAATAATATGCCCGTTTCCTCACTTCAGGTATTACAGGAAGTGACGAAACGGGCCTATTCGTCCTGAAAAGCCTTGCAGAGGCTTTTTCCAAGCTTCTGGGAGGCTGAAAAAGGCCTGAAACCAGCAGAAAAATCAGCTGTGAGGCACGCGCATGCGCAGTGAGGAACAATAAACATTTGTGCGTGCCAGCACAAATAGCTCTGTGTGTCATTTGTGGCCCGGGTGCCATAGGTTCGCCATCACAGGTATAGGGTCTCCTGCTTATGCAGGGGATTGGACTAGAAGACCTTCAATTTCCCTTCCAACTCTGTTATTCTGCCAACTAACAAAAACAAGTAGAGGTAGGCATTTGTGATGAATCAGTAGGAGGAAAACACTTCAAATCTACTCAGAGCTGAACTTGTTTTTTGCTTCCACAACCTTCTCCACTCCTATGAGGATTGAAACCACCCCCACATCTGTTCAGAAACATATGACAGTGTCTCACAGGACAATATTTTCTGGCAGATTGGGTTTAGCTCAGATAGGAACAGTCTTTCTCATTTCCTGCTATTTCATCCTTTCAGTAGGAGTGCTGGAGGCTGAGAATTATACTAATAGAAAGTGGGCGTAAAAGTCATAGAAATAAGAATCCTAGATTCATCGAATTATAAAACTGTAAGTAGCTATTAAAGAGAGACCATTGTAGTGGTTAAGGCATTAGACTAGAAACAAGGAGACCATGGATTCTAGTCCTGGCACAAAGCCACCTGGATGACCTTGTGCCAGTAACTCTTTCTCAGTCCTAGGAAGGAGACAATGGCAAAGTATTTCCGAAAAACCTTGCCAAGATAACTGCAGGGAATTATCCAGAGAAGCTCTGAGAACAGGCTGTGATTGAACAGAAGAAAAAGTAGCCATTTAGGCCATCAAGGTCAATTCCCCGTTCAGAAACTAAAATTGTCAGCCATTCAAGGTAGACCAGACCAGAATGCCAGAGTTTTAAATATTACTTTATTATAAGATTACAGTGACAGAATCTTGCCAGTGTGAATGTGCTTCCTTCTTCCCTTTCTTTATCTATGCACAGTAGAGCCACAATACAGTTTCCTCTGCAGGATAGCTTGAGATAGAAAGGATTTCTTTTTTATGGGCTTGATGAGAAGAGTATGGAAGACAACTTTGACAGAGATTTGCAGGAAGTATTAGCTACACAAAAGGGGATGAGACATTTTTTTAAAAAAATTCCAGAACAATGAGTGTTAGTTCAGGCAGATTCTTCCATAAGTAACTGGAATATAAAAAAAAGAAGAGGAGGTACAACACCATCAGTCTGGCTAGATTTGTTATTCTAGCCAACCTCAATAAAAGTAGCTTTAGCTTTCTGGTGGAGTTGATTTCTTGATCTGGACTACCTAGTAGCCTCAACACCTATCCACATGTTGTGTTGATTGTAGTACAAAGGGATCGGGTGTGGGCTGCTATGGGTTTGCTGAGGTGCGGGAGAGGCCCTGGCTATGATTCTGTGCAGTTTGGAGAACACCCAAATCCCACTCCTGGCTGGTACCCGCCCCCTGCCCCCCCAGGAGTCACCACATGGCTTGTTTTGGGTGCAGGGCATGCACGGAGGCTTGGGGAGGGCAAAAAACAGGCCTCCCAGAAGTTTTTATAAATCCTTCCATTCCCCACTATCCAGTCAGAGCTGAAGAAGCTTCTTGGATTTAGAACTAAAACATCCTCAAACAAAAAGAACAAGAAAATCCAGTTGCCTCCTGAAAAAAGCACCTTTGTGACATCCAACTCTTTCCAACCCCATGGACCATAACACACAGCAGTCATGTGCACAATGTGTTTGTGTAATTTGCTTTCCATAGAGAATCCTGAGAACTTATTGTGTCATATAAAGTTAGCAGGGCTGGGGCAGACAAGATCCCCGTAGAGAATAAGGAAACCTAGATGAATGGAATCTAACCATAATCACATCTGACTATGATTATGTTATCTCTTTCCTTCGCCATTAATACTGCAGCTACCAGTTGCAGTAATTGTCCCTCGAGGTCTAAATAGAAAAGTAGTACTTCAGGCATAGAAAAATTCCAGGCTAAAAAATAATTTGTTTTGATAGAAACATCATGAAGTCTGATCTTTTTTGTGCCAAAAGTCCAATGATAAACATTGAACCAACACAACACATGTTATTTTCTCAAGTCTAGGAAAGAAAGATGCTTCATCTCTGTCAAATAGTCTTGGCAATTTAGTCTCAATCCATTTTTTTTTTAGCTGTGGAATTACTTTTCCATTGGGCAACCCTATAGGATTCAATTAATCTATCAGTCCTAGGATTACATAGATGGCACTAGGTTGAGAAAGGTTACAGTATAAATTGGAACCCAATCGTACACTTGCATAAATTGTGTTTTCCATTTCCCTTGATGCCCTAGTACTCTCACACCCTATTGAGTTTTTTTTTTTTAAGAATAAATTTTTATTAAGTAAACGTTAAAAACAGTTGAACGCAGTGCGACTTTCTTGGCCATCATTTTGACCATACAAACTATAGCATAGAAATACATATAACAGTTAATTTTCCCGTTTTTCTCATGTTGTTGATATAACACTAGTTACATATTTGTTTCTATTTGCATTTATATATATATTTACAACCTGGCTTCTTATCCATCTTCTTTTTTCTCTTTATGGTCTTTATATTCACACATTCATATCATATTTGTCCATTATATTTCATTTTTTTAAATTTACAAAACTTTTACTTTCATTCCTATAAAGCATCAACAATTTCTTTTCTTTTTTCTCCTGGACTCCAGCCATTGATATATTTTACTCCAGACTTCATAGTATTCTGTCTTACCCTTAACCTTAATTTCTAGAGTCTGTCCATCTCTGCACAGACTAATATTTTCCTTATTATTTCACTTTCTATAAGGGAGTCGTCATTCTTCCAGTTTTGGGCATACACCAATCTCGCAGCAGTCGCTATATGTAGCATTAAATATATTATTCCTTTACTATATTTCTCATCAATAATTCCCAGTTAGAACATTTCTGGTATAAACTCTACTTTTTGGCTAATCATCTCTTCTATCCATACGTTTATTTTCCATCAGTCCTTTTTTGCTTTTATACATTTCCACCTCATGTGATAATAGGTCCCTATCTCCATGTTACATTTCCAACATTTTGGTGATACACTTTTACTTATTTTAGCCAATCTGATTGGAGGAAAGTGCCATCTGTAAAACATTTAATACTTCATGACTCTCTTCCAAACCACTTTAGGATAATTTTATGAAACTGTCTGTGCTTCTACTGACCAACTAGGCTGTATTCACTCTTTAGTCCTTAATTTGCTGTTATAGAGTTTATCAATACTTAGTTTACCTGAAAGGTAGGTTGTTTATTCACTCTTTATCCTAGAAAAGTGGGATAGATTAATAATGTAAATCATGGTTATTGTTTTTAAAATGATAACTATATTATCTTCATTCTTGCACATCAATCAGTAGAAGAAGACTTGGTGTAAATCTCATCTTTTGGGGGACAATGACTTTTTTCCCTCATAAGAACACTACTTAATTAGCTGCTTGGATACAGTCTTGCATTCCCCTCATGATTTTATATGCAATAAACACTTATTTTATTTCATTGTATTTACATTACACAGAGACTATGTCAAGTAGTCTGTGACATAATAACTCTGCATACTAAACTTCAATGGATCCTATTTAATATTTACATAAGGTTCACATAACATATTTTGTCATATATCCTGTTTGCTGGAATGGAACTATAGAAATTACAACCTCTTTCAGCAGTTCATTTTGAAATTTCCAAGTTCTGTACATACAATATAGAGTGAACTAACTTCCATTGACAGTTTCAAGAATTGTATTTGTATCCATTCACTAATGAGTGATGCAAGTTATCTTCAAGAACTTGTTTCTGTTCTTTGAGAACCACCAGGGAGCTTGGGGTTGCCATTTAAACAACAAAGCATGCCTAATAAAGCATGGAGCTGTTCTAATACAGTTTGGGAACATTACAGGAAATTAAAATCATGGCCTTTGGGACCTCATGGAGTGGGATGGGGGACATCAAAGAAACCAGCATCTTAAAAGTACAACATAGTTCTTCAAATCTGCAGTTGACCTTGTTCCTATGTTAAACAGTGTAATAAGACCCTTTTCAGAATCCTAGCTTATTAAGCTTAAATCTTTTTTTTTTCTGCCAGAGATAAAGCTAGAAGCCATTATTTTAGACTGTAACAGCATTTTTCTTCTTCTGATTTCCTACTGTTAAAGAGCTAATGAACTGGTCAGAATAAGAAATAAAAAAAAAAAAGAATAGAAATTTAAAAAAGAAAAAGAAACACAGAGGAGCTAGCAAAGAGAGGAATCTGTGAATATAGACTATTGATGTTTTGCGGCTAATAGGATAACATTAATTCATTCTGGCATTCTGACATTCTTTAGCAGGGGGATATTGCTAGTCTGCTTGAAGTAGGGTTATAAATATCATTTCAGATTACATTGAATAAAATGCCATGTTTTACTCACTACAGTTGGACAATTTTCATTCTAAATGGAAGTTTGCTTATAGCAGCTTGGCGGCCTGGCTGGAGGGGGAGAGGGAAGCCATCTCTGCAAGCAGCGGACTAGCACACGTACACTTGCATGCAGCTCGACTCTCATGAGCGGCAGGTTGGTGAGCACATGCATGAGCACACACATCAACTATCGCAAGATGATCCACCACTTGCACAAGTAGCGTCCGTATGCACCAGCCCACTGCTCACGTGGCCTGGTTCCAAATAAGCCACATCCGGTATTGGGCTGCCTGCGACCTGGGGATTGGGGACCCCTGGTTTATAGCATAGAAGCCAAGATGCTGGCAGGTGGGAAAAGCAAGCAACTTTGGGAAAAAAGAGTTAAGCTATACTTTTTACAGATTCAGTACTTTTGCGAGTTGTATGCAATTAAATTTCATTGTAATGTACGCCAATTAGTGTATATTCAAAGTGACAGTAAAGATGCTACTCTATTCTATTCTATTCTATTCTATTCTATTCTATTCTATTCTATTCTATTCCTACTCTACTTTATTATTCTATTCCTGTTCCTGTTCCTATTGCTACTCCTACTGTACTGTACTACACTCCCACTCCTCTATTCTGTTCTGTTCTATTCCTATTCCTATTCTACTCTACTCTACTCTACTCTACTCTACTCTACTCTACTCTACTCTACTCTACTCTACTCTACTCTACTCTACTCTATGAATTTAAGCCATTACAGCCTTGTCCAGATATGTTCCTATATAATTATGGAGGGTTTGCACATCATGCTAAGCAAAAAGACACATTATTATATCGCATGGTATATCTAAGCTGTGACCTGGGTTAGCATGTCAAGGAGCAGGTTTGCTTCTTATCTCATTAAGGGCCTATAATTTAATACTGAAATCAATTAAAAGCTGATTAAATAAAATACCGAAGGCCTGACACCCTCTCAGTGCATAAAAATAAGTGCAGGGGTTGTAGTATAAAATATAAACATATAAAAATTGGAATGGTTTGTGGCATAGAGAAAATCTTAAGGCAGGATAAACCTTGCCTCTTTTATTTTTTGATACAAGAAAAAATTGAAATTCAACCACTGAAATATAAATTATTACTGGGCCTCTTTCAAGCTTAAGAGTTGTGCAGCAATGAAAGGAAAAGGTTGGCATGGTGATTATTTGACAAATCCTTCCATCCATTTGATAAAAAAAACATTTTTAGCTCTTGCTGATTCTATTGAGAAAAGCACATCCTATGCATATATTTTGTACTTATGTTATTTTATGTTTCAGACACCTTTTGTCACAATACTTGTTATTGAATGCAGCTCTGTGAAATGTGGAATTCAGACAAATCTTTTTGGAGGCATTATTTCCTGTCTTTCTAGTTATTTTTGTCCAATGATAACGGGTGTTGGAAGTCATAGTGCAGCCCAGGGGTGGGATTCAGTTTTATAACAACCGGTTCTGTGGGTGTGGCTTAGTTGGTGGGTGTGGCTTGGTGGGCATGTGACTGGGTGGGCATGGCCAACTCAACATCACTCATGTCAAGGGGCACTTCTCCTCACCTAGCCTCTCATGACAGCGGGGATAGGCATTTTTAGTTGAAATGGCATTTCCACCTTCTTGTAACTGCTTGTGTGGGAGTTTTTTGTCTCCAGTCAAGGATATTTGGAGCTTGGAAGCAAAGTGAAGGAATAAAAAGGACTTTACCTGTTTTTCGTGACTGTGTTTATTTTGTATCTCACCCTGGGTCATCACAGTACCTCATCTAGAACAAGCTAAACCCAAAAAGTCTAGATTCATAAATGGTCAACTACAGAAACAGGGTGGCAGGTAAAAAGGAACAGAGCATCTTGGCTCAAAACATTGCTAAAAACATTTACAGCAATGTTTATGTGTTGCAACATTTTCCTGCAGGCTCTACTTGGTTAGAAATATTTGTTCCTGTTACTTGAATATAACAAAAACTACTTTTTTAAAACCAAAGTACCACATGACTTTTTAATTCAGCTTCATTTTTTTCCAATGTATTTGTATGAATAAATTGTGGCTGAGATAATGCATGTAACAATTTTCTGTCAAAGATGCCTGCAGAGCTTGGGACCTTTTCAACCAGCTTGAATTTTGCCTAACTTCTTACTAATTCAAATATATAATTTAGGACAGAGGTCGCCAACCTTTGGATCTCAAGGACCACCAAACTCATAATTTTAAATCCCGTGGACCAGAGACCCTGGGAAAATCCCCCAAAAAGTCTGCAGGAAAATTCCCCACCCTGTTTTCTTACCGATCGATCATTCTTTATTTGGGATTGCAGGATACCATCTCCAGTTCCATTCTCAGGGCGGGAGAGAGAGAGAGACTTTTGGCTTCATGCAAGAAAAGCAGCAGAAGCAATAGAAGTCTTTCTTTCTCTCCCCCAAACTCTGCCAAAAATGTGTCTTTGCTGGTGCTGCCTTTTGGAGCAGGATGCCTTGCAGGGTCCCAAAGACTCATTTCTGGTGGAGTTTGGGGGAGAGAAAGAAAGACGTTTGCTGCTTTCCTTGTGTGCAGCCAAAAGCAGAAGAAGAAAGAAGCAGCCCGGTAGCCAGGCGAGGCATGTGGGATGAGTGGGGCAAATTCCCCCCTGCCCTTTCCCCTTTCCCCTCAGTCATTGTTGTTTGCAATGCGAGCGACGCAAGCCTTGTGTTCCCGCGCAGCCTGGATTAATTGCTTTGGGCGTGATATTTCTCTGTGGACCACCAAAATTTTCTCATGGATCACCAGTGATCCCCGGCCCACTGTTGGTGACCACTGATTTAGGATACATCTGTCAAAAGGTGTTATTAAATGTATGCCAGATGCTAAAGCCAAATGCTTAAACACACTCCCTATGAAAAAAATATATCTGTGCTCTACAGACATAATTAGTTTGTAACAGTAATAATTTCCATGTCATGTATATACCCAGAGCCAAAAATGGTGCTTATGCAAAACTCATCATCTACATTAAATTATTGTTTGGGAGAATTTACTTGCAAAATTGTAACTTTAATGATTTGGATCTAAAAGTAGAAAAAATTCCAAGGAATAAATTGTTCCTAATTTCATGAAGAAAAGTTAAGTGATACCTAGAGATATCTTTAGTATTTTTTTAGGTAGGAAAAGGGGTGATTTTTTTTTAAGGAAATGAAATTGTTCTTTATAGAAAATGATGCTTAATTTATCCTATAAATGCATGAAAAATAGTGGCATAACTAAAGAATTAAAATGTTCCCTGGATTTTAATGAAGACATAAAAGCAATTCCTTTTAAGAAATTGAACACATTTGTCTAAGTAAATACATATTTTTCTGATCTCAGAAGATCTGAAAACTACAAATTGTACAAATTGTTATTCCTTCCAAATAATTCTACCTGAATTAGTGGAGAAAAATCAATAAAATATTTAAATAGACCACATAGTATGGGAATGGATCTTTTAATATTCAATTTATTACTGGTAATAAAGCAAAACACAAAACCATCCTGTTCTCATGAAAATGATTTGCATGTGTCTATGCACAACATGGAGGGTGGAGTGATGGTTCAATAGTTGAAGACACTGAACTGGTCAGCTGGAAAGCCTGGGTATGAGATCCGAGCGCTGCATGATGGGGTGAGCTCCCGTTACTTGCCCAGCTCCTGCCAACCTAAACAGTTCAAAAGCATGCAAATGTGAGTAGATAAACAGGTACCACTCAGGAGGGAAGGGAACAGCATTCTGTGTGCCTCGGCATATAGTCATGCTGGCCACGTGACTACAGAAGTGTCGCTGTGTCAGGATTCCATCAGTTATTCTCATTTAATTCATGAGTCTCGAGCCAAATTTCCAAAACTCCAAAAGAATTTATTGGGAATTAAACTGTCCGGTATTGCCTGGGTGTAGCTGACTCTGAGACACATAATTCATTGTCACCCTTGACCCTGGTTTCCCTCCCAGATGTATTGTAATTCATATTCTCCAATGGGATACATCCATAGCCAAGAGTCATCAACCAACTCTCCAGTTAGAATTTTGCATGGTAGAAACTTCAGTCACCTAGTTACTATCTTTGAAAACTTTTATGGAATGCAGTTTCAGTTTGCAAGCAGCTGCGCTGCTCCCCCCTCCCTTTCTGTTGGCAACTCTAAAAAGACCATAGAAATATTTTATGAGTTGACACGCTGGCTCCCTTGGCTAGAAAACAGAGATAAGCAGCACCCCCCTCGAGTTGGACATTACTGGACAGGGGAAACTTTTACCTTTACCTTTATGCACATGTAGATATAATGTCTCCAATTAGAAATATAATATATCTCACTAAAGTGTGAAAAAGCTTCGGCTAACCCCTTTGAGGTCATGTCTCTTTCCCTTTTTGTATAGTCGTTTATCCTCATGCTGATTTGAACTGACCCAATCTTCAAAACAAGAACACTGTGGAATATCGAGGCTATCGGGAGCCCTTTCCCCCTTCCCTCTAGGAGCTTCATATTAAAGTCCTTTTAACAAACATAGGCCAATATTCACCCTTCTTCCACATTGCCTTGAAAGCAGGACTGCACAATTTCATGCATATTTGCAGTTACAGACCACAGTTTCTGACCACTGGCTAGTGCTTTTAGCAATCCTTCTCTGAGTTACATGAAAAGCATCACTTTATATTCTCCTGGCTGAAAGGCCCCTATTTTTCCCATCAGTTTAGTAGGACCCTGTAAAAGGGACCCCCTGACTTGAAATTGCAGACAATTTTTTTCCCTAATGATCGAAGAAATTACAAGGAACTTCAACAAAAGTCTGCAAAATGGAATGTTTTTGTGTTCCAGTCAGCCAACAATGCTTTCTGGCAGGATAAACCATTCCATTATTCCTCTATTTAACACACTTTTCCATTTTCCTTGTAACAAACACTTAGCATTTCAGTCCCCCTCCTCCCTACCTCTCTCTCTCTCTCTCTCCTTCCGTCCCTCTCTTTCTCCCTCTTGGAGGAAGTAGGCAATGGGAGCAAATGCAGTTTATTTCTCCCCATATTTGAAGATAATCTTATATTATCATCCCTATCCCATTACATAGTGGTGACTGCTGAAATAATATCACTCAGTCTATTTTCAGGCTGCAAGAATGGCCCTGTAACCTTTGCAAACTACCAAAAATGAACAAACAAATAAATAAAATTAATCTGAGAAGCAGCTGCGTCTGTTTCCCAATCAATAGGGTGATTGGAAATCCTGATCCAGCTGGTGTCAAGGGATTGGACCAATGTATGTGTTGGCTCGAAGTGCAGATATTCACTGGAGCTGGGATTTACACCATACAAAGACCTGTTTGGCCATTAGTCTATTGTATTTGAATATTGTGTTCTGTGAAATAAGGAAGAAAAACAGATACAAAAGAAATATTTATTTTTTTCTTCAGATAAATAAATTTCTCCAGATTTATTTTCTTATGGAACATTCCTTATCACTCCCTATGTATGGACATCTAATAAAGGAGAAGTATTTGTAGCTCAGGGTGGAAATGAGGGGTCCTTGGTATTCTCTGGACTTGGTGGTTTTCTTGCAGACATTTCATTACCCCAAATAGGTAATGTCATCAGTGTTAGTGCTAGGTAATGAAAAATCTGCAACAAAACAACCAAGCTCAGAGAACACCAAGGGCCCCTCATCAGGGGTGGGATGCTACCGGTTTTCTATAGAACCGGGCGCTCCGAAGAGCAGCTGACACCGAACCAGTTCTCTGCAACAACCTTCTGGTCATATGTTTGGCCCACCCGCCTGCCCGGGCTCTAGGCTATCCTTTATTCCCTGCGTTTTCCTCCTCAGCTGCTTTGTGTGGCACAGCTGAGTGCCACTTATCAGCTGGAGCAGGTGAATGGTTGACGGAGCCAGTAATTTGTAAGTCGTGTGCATGCGTGTGCAGCGTGTGTTTGGTGTGCACACGCACAAAGCGCACACTCCCTGAACCGGTTGTTATGCCGGTAGGATCCCACTCCTGCCCCTCATATGGACATATTTTTCCTAATAGTTTCTACTGATAGTTTCTTCAGGATGAGTTGCTTTAAGAGGGGCCTCACAATTCCTTTACTGCATCCTCTTTCTCAGTGAATGTTGGCAGTACTTCTTAGCAGAATTTCACAATGTTACACTTTGGGTAATTTGGAGAGATACCTGAATAGAATATCAAAATACACGGTTGTGAAGAATGCAGATGCATTTAAACACCTTTTTTTTCTCTTTAGTAAACTATACAGAAGCAATGTATTTTGGGGATGAGATGGTGCCCCTGCTGTCACAGATCCTGGAGAGAAAATTGGTTCGTTGGTTGGTTTCATATATCTATATACTGATCTTTCTCTAAGGAACTCATTGCAATTTAAATTGCTCCCAGTAGGCCTTTCATCAAATGAATAGCTGTCCTAATCTTCAAGAGTTGAATCTTATCATGTCCCTGCAGATCTTCCATTGGCCCTGTTTTTGAAGCCAAATGTTTTTGTCTAATATTTTAAAATAAGAATGGTCTTCTTTGTCCCGAGTTGAAGAAAAACCTTTGTCTGGACTCTTATCAGTGCTGGTGAGGTTTAAAATTACTGTATGTTTGAACTTAAAATAGAAAGATTAAGTGGAAGTTAAGTTACCACCGCGTTAAAAATTAAGTCAAAATGCTATTTTTAGTACGTACTGACTACTTAAAAATTATCAATCGTCTATGAATTCTTTAATGTTAAGTCATTTATTTTGTTTCTTGCAACCTTTGTTTTGTAAAACAGTCATAACTCGGGTGATTTCTCTCTTGCCAGTTGAAATAAACTTTTGGGCAGATCATTAAAGACAATTAATGTCCATGTGTGAAAGTGAGAAAGCACTGTTGAGCCTCAGTTTAATTATACTATACTGAATGAATAAAGTTAACATGGTTTGCATAATACAGAAAGCATGGTCATTCAATTCTAAGCACCATCTAATGAACTATGTTATAACTAAATGTAATCTATGAATGATATGACTTTCATATCAATAGATGTGCATACCTAATATCACGATACAATACTCTGTTGTCCATAGTTCATTTGTTTTGGCTTTAGCAATTTATGTGTTTAGCTAAAAGCAATATTTCTCCCAATTAAACTGGGCCATTAAAATTGATTTCTACTGTTTTTTGTTGATTTTAATACACTCTGCCGCAACTGATTTATGTTAAACCAGTAATTTTTAATTGAATGCATTGCAGTTAAGTTATAGCTTTTGTGATAAAACCATAGCTGACTTAGAATTCTCATATTTTTTAAAAAGACAAATATAACTGTTGTATTTTTTAAAAATATATAGCAGCTATACAGATACTAGGATAGTAAGATGGTTTAAGCAAGACATTTCGCTATAAATCCTTCCAGAAATATGACCACATTTTAAAATCCACAAGCTATGCTTTCAAACATGTTTTGTAAATATTATACTTGTTATCCCCTAGAAACTGGCAAGGTTAGGAAGCAGGAGTTGTTAGGAGTTTTCAAATATAATTTATTGCAGTCAGAGTATTTTATCAGAATCCTGAAAGCCTGATAAAGCCCCTTTGCACTTCAGCTTATACTTAACACAGTCAAGGGAGAGTTATTTTGAGTATTTCTTACCTTCTTTATTTTTTTTTCCAGACTCAGTAATTTGTTCTTTCATGGCTCAGGGTTGCCCCCACTCCTTCTCTGCATTTCTCTGCTGGTATAGCATGTCAGATTACAATGATTCTAGACCAGTGTATCTTAATTTGGGCAGCTTTACTATCTGTGGCCAACTCCCAGAATTCCCTAGCCAGAATACTGACTGGGGAATTTTGGGAGTTGAGTTCCACTCATCTTAAAGCTGCCACGGTTGAGAAACATTGTTCTAGATGGTTAGGAAGTAAAAAATGCAAATGCAAATTCTCTTTTCCCCCATTTTTAAAAATCTTAATCCGTTTGATGTTCTACAAGGGGGAGAAATCCATTTATGTCAGAGATTACATTGTGTTCAGGGTGGACAAATCTTTAAGTGCCCCTATGTGTTTTATATATCATATATAGGGATATTTGGGACTATATATTTACAGTGGGGTTGAAGGGCCAAGGATTTGGGCCAAAGAGCATACATAAAGGATTATCTTTCTGAAAGGATTTGATGCCCTGTAGCCTTCATGAATGTATCTTCTGAATATTGGTATAAAAAAACGTATTTGCTAAATTAGACTGTCAACACAATCTAACATGTGGTCTGAAGAGGAAAGAATGAGGCAAAAATATTCTCCAAAATTAAGGCATGTTTATATGCATTTCTGCCTGAATACTGGGAGGGAGAATAAGTTGCCAGCAGGAGATGCCAGTTTTCATTATGGGGTTCCTGCTGATTGTCTATTGTCGTTGTCATTTGATTTCTGATACTTGCTTCAAGACATGTCGTTACACAGCAGGCATCTTGAGGGTGTTGGGCAGAAGATTCCCCCCGTAGCTTTCACACCAACTGCGGCAGAACCCACATAAATCGGCGAGAAAGAGTCAAGAAATCCAAAAAGGTGTAATGCTAGCATGTCAAAAGTGAGCTGTGCAGGAACACTCCAATCTTAAGCCATGGTGGTGCAGTGGTTAGAATGCAGTACTGCAAGCTACTTCTGCTGACTGCAGGCTACCTGCAATTTGGCAGTTTGAATCTCACCAGGCTCAAGGTTGACTCAGCCTTCCATCCTCCTGAGGTTGGTAAAATGAGGGCTCAGATTGTTGGGAGCAAGAGGCCGACTCTGTAAACTGCTTAGAGAGGCCTGTAAAAGCACTGTGAAACTTTATGTAAGTGCTATTGTTTAAGCATGTCAGTGGTTTACCTACAGTACTTGCAGCAGAATGCTTTTTAACTACTTAAATTTACTTTCTTGTTTCATATGTTTGTGTGTGTAGGAAGAGGTCATAGGGAATGACCAATGTTTGGGGGAAAAAACTTGCTCTGCAGCCAGAAAATTGATGGTCCCTTAGGATTTCCAGTGAAAAGAAACAATAGCAGATTGTGGTGGAATATAGTACAGTCCTACCTCAGCACTCGGCTGCTTAAAATGGTGCTTAGAATTCGGTATTTGATGGGTTTTGAAGCAGAAAACTTGTCCTGGCATTCATCTTTCTCCTTGTAGTTGACACGCAAGGAAGAACTTGCTGACATTGGCTGCCTTATGACATGCTATTTCTTCTGGCTGAAAATGACATGGTTTTCTTGGTACCTGTTGGTTTTAATATTCATTGTGTCTTCTGGAACAAATTACCAACAATCACTTTACAGAATTAATTAATTAATAAGATCAGGTCTTATATTGATTTTGACTCCAAAAGACTCATCAGGGCTTATTTTCCAGTTAGGTCTTATTTGGGGGGAAATGGCCCTAAATGTGTCCATATGACTGATTATCTTAACTGGGGCTTATTTTTGGGGTAGGGCTTATATTATAAGTATCCCGAAAAATCATGCTTGGAAACTTTGGGGTGTAGGAAGAGAGACAAGGCAGACCCTCCCTAGCCTTTCATGGGTATATATAATAGCTTTGCAGATTTGTGCTTTAGTCTGGCAAGATTCCGGTGTATAAGTGAGCAGCAATAAAGAAAGTAACTCACTGAAGTAACTCCTCCTGTCATTCTTACTTCCTTGAGTCTGATGAAGATAATGCAAAGACCTTTGTCTTTAATTCTGGCAAGATAAACCAAACTAGCCTAAGCCAATAGAAGGTCATATTTTATGTTAGTAAGCTATTATAAGATAAGGTGGTGAGTGGGGAATAAGGCTTGTTTTGGTGCCACACACCTGTATCACCCTATTTCCTATGCATTAGGTAAATAAATAGGGTGTTTATATGTAAAAAAAAATGGAATTGTTATTACTGAAACTATTTTGTCCTTGAAAATATATTTGACGCAAAGAAGAGCTCGCATACATCTTTCTTTTAGCTTTCCCTGCTTTTTTTTTTTAAAAGTGGCCATGAGAATGAACAAATAAAATCTTTGTTCCATTGCAGAATTAATAAGTTTTGGGGTTGTTGTTCTTTTTTCATTACAAGTGGAAATGAATGGTACGTGGGGATATATGCTACAGCTACATTACATTTGATTTATTTAAGCTCCAGGTTCTGTATTATGCATCTTCAAGTGATATCTATCTTGGAACATGGCTGCAACCTTTGCTTGAAATGGTGATCCTCTCCATGATTGAAATATTCAATTTGATAGAAAAGGTCAGAGAATTCAGCCTGTCTGTGTTGCTTGATGTGGATCTGCAGTTCCCAGCTTTTCGCATAGCTGCTTTTGATTGAAACAAGCTGATATGAGGAGAGGGCAATGTGGAAGATCTTGTTTACCCTTATTTCTTGTGTGTCAGATCAGGTGTGGGATTCTACAGGTTCGCAGCTATTCGCTAGAACTGGTTGTTAACATTCTAAGCAGTTCGGAGAACCGGTTGTTAGAAGAAATTACTGGCCTAATCCTGTAAGGAAGGCAGGAAGGAAAGATTCTGGTGTTGCTTACAGAAACTGCCTCTCCATTAACTCTTATTACATTCTTGGCAGGACTAGACTTCCTGTCTCAGGAACTTCTCTGGAGTTTTTTTTCCCTCATTTGCTGGTACTTTGCTTGTGTGGAGTGACCATTCAAAATTACAATGGCACTGAAAAAAGTGACTTATGACCATTTTTCACACTTATGACTGTTGCAGCATCCCCACAGTCATGAGAGGCCAGGCGAGGAGATGCGTGCCTCAATGTGAATGATATTGAGTTGGCCACACCCACCCAGTCACATGACCACCAAGCCATGCCTACCAACTAAGCCATGCCCACAGAACCAGTTGTTAAAAAATTTGAATCCCACCCCTGTGTCAGATGCAACATTCATGAAGAATGATAGCCACACATTAACAGAACAAGAGAGCCAATAAGTGCTAGACTGTCTCCAGAGGCCATTTCTTTCCCTGGCCAAATTATTGAACCTTTATACATTGTCACAGTTTTAAGGAGATTAAAGGGAATTCTGGAAAATGAGACTCTCCTTTTCCAAGGAGAGAGAGAGAGAAAAAGTTTCAATATTTCCTGTGAGAATTGAGGTTAAAAATCACTAACAATGGTGGATTATTCTGCTGCTGAAATGTATGATGATTATACCTCTGAAATATAGATTAAAGTGTTTACCAGCCTACTCCCTTACAAGCTGGAGATGGAGACATACATTTCCTACAATCTCTCTTTCTGAACGGCACTTCCTTTTAATAAATAGAACTGGGAATTCTTATTTCTCTCTCGCCTTGCCCCAATTTTTCCTGGCACAAATTAATAATTTATAAATAAATAAATCTAAATAAAATTAATTAATTAATAAATGTAGCTGATATGCTCTTTTCAACATTGAGCTACGGTGGCACAGTGGTTAGAGTGCAGTACTGCAGGCTACTTCTGCTGACTGCCAGCTGCCTGCAATTTAGCAGTTCAAATCCCACCAGGCTCAAGGTTGACTCAGCCTTCCATCTTTCTGAGGTGGGTAAAATGAGGACCCAAAATTGTTGGGGCAGTATTCTGACTCTATAAACCGCTTAGAGAGGGCTGTAAAGCACAGTGAAGCAGTATATAAATCTAAGTGCTATTGCTATTATACCTGCTGTGAAAAGGTAAGAAACAAATACAACCAGCTGTGGGTTTTTTTTTGATAAGTAAATCTTTCTAGATAAATAAGTCTTTATCCTCATTCTTTCTTTTGGGTGGGGGATGCGGGAAGAGATCACTGTTCTGAAATGATTACTGTAGAGATCCAGCATTCCATTTTTTTAAGCATAAAATTTTAGGTTTATCCATGCATTTCCTCAAATTGTGCAAAAGCAGTTTAACCCGCCAGTGAACTTGTCATTAAATGAAATTAGAAATAACATTAAAGGAAGAGGCATTTTATTCTTTAGTAGAGTTTTAGTTAGTAGTTTTATAATAGAACCCGGATAGTAGTAATCTGTAGTAATAAGAGGACTTTTAATACTAACAAGTGTAGCCTACAGATGAACGAACGGGAAACAAGTCAAATAAATAAGGTATTTTCTAAAAATATGTTTATTTCTTGCTCCCTCTTAGAAGGCCCTTTACAAACTTCATTGAAACAGTATTGCTATTACAAACCTTTCCTGATCTAATTCCTCTAATTTTATCAGACTTCAATTCCCAGAATAGAAGAATGAATTCCTTTTATTGGTTGAGAGGAGTGAATAGATAAAGGCTATCTTCCTTATTCCAAGACTGAATCCAGTTCAGATTAGGGTTGGCCAAGCACACAATTCACTGTAGATTAATTTAGATGAGCATATGGGTCACTGAGACAATATACAGTATAAAACAAGTTACATTGGAATAAATTGAATTCAATTATTAATAGCCAGGATAAATAATGAACAAGCATGCAGGTAGTCCTCATTTAGTGATTGCCTTGGATAGTATCTGTTCACAGTTATGACAGTGATTTTGATCAGTGCCCACATTTATGTCCTTCACAACATATTTTAATCAATGTCTCCAATAACTCTAAATATAAACATCAATTCTCTTTTTGCTAATCACCCCAGTGCGAAGATAAACATTCAGAAAGGCAGGCAAATAAAGAAAAGTGGCTGTGAAGATTTGCCTTTTTACCTAGCTTCCTCCTGAGCTGAGTTCCAAAAATCTTACCTGCTGTTTGAACTCACCCAACTGTTTCGAGTCCCAGTTTTCTGATGCAATAAAATAAATGATAGCCGAAGTAAAATTGTAAGCATGGTGTGGACCATGTGGTTTTTCACTTATTATTATTAGCAATGTGGCATTCTTACGTTAGCCAGGAGACTATAGTGCTATTGCAGAGTAGTAGTTTAGTTGCCTGTTTACCAGCTCTGTCAGGTACACACTTGTGCGCTTCCCAAGATGCAAGCTAGCTTCATACCAGAAAGAAATATGACTGGTTCTTCATGCAGCGTCATCCAAGGCCCCCTTCCTTCCCCCAGAGCTGCCTCACAAATAGGTGTTGCAAGCAGGAAGGTTCAGAGCTGGCAGAAATCTGACAGCCTGCACAGAGCACCAACTCATCTCTAAACTGAAGTGGGTACCTATATATCTAGTTGCATATAACATGTTTTCAAACTGCTAGGTGGGCAGAAGCTGAGGCAACTGATGGGAGCTCACACTGTCACACAGTGCTCGGACTTGAACCACTGGAGCAGAGACCATCTCCAGCATCATTAAACCACTGAACCACCGTGCCTCTTTTCACCTAGTATGGCTTAACAACTGAGTTGCCAGCTTCCACTGAAGTCACTTGGGGTATTTTCCTAAACTATATTGATGCATATTTATTCAAATAAATTGGGATAAGTCTCAGAAGGAAAGGAAAGCTATTGAAGAAATGCAAAATTCTATCTCTTTTCTTTTGGGGGGAAAAACATTGAAAGTGAATCAAACTCAGGCAATGATATTTGAGTGGGAATCCTACAGATTAATAGTTCTTCTATTGTCATTTTCTTTTTCTTGTTTTAGTGCTGCATATGATGCTGTACTGGACAGAAATGTGGCTATCAAGAAGCTCAGCAGGCCATTTCAAAATCAAACACATGCTAAACGGGCGTATAGGGAGCTAGTTCTCATGAAGTGTGTGAATCACAAAAATGTAAGTATTCCTTTGCTGAAAGGGCTCAGAAGCCTGTATAGTTCACACTACTAAGTGAAAAAGATTGTGCTAATATGTTGTTGCAAAGTTGACTGTCTAACCTTCGTTATTTTAAATGCAAAATCCCATAGGGTCTTTGTGTACCAGTAAATGTTTTTTTTTTTTTTTAAATATATCTTCCATTAACAAACACATAGATTTGAATAGAATGCTGAAATGCAGATGTGATCACAGATGCTTTATTCCCTTCCCAAAGCAGATGTCTAGGAAAGGGCACCACACACACACACTCACACACACACACACACATTCTTTGTGGCAAGAAGAATATGTTATTATAGTACAGCCATGGAGCAGCCTATTTGATTATGCTTTCAGTATGGAGATTCTTTCCCTTTTAAAGTCAATTGAAGTTCTCCAGAGAAGAGTGGAAAACCTGTGTTGACTCCTGATGACTGCCTGAATTAGTCCCTGCAGTTTTCTGGGCAATATTTTCGGAAGTGGTTTGCCCTTGCCTTCTTCCTAGGGAGAGCAACTGAATAGAATCAGGATTAATACTAAGGACAAAAGTTATTCATGAGATGTAAAACAGCTGTGAAGTACATCCTGCCTTCATTTAGATCACCAAATATTCGAACCATTCTCCTCAAGTCTTTCCTTTACAGAATTTAGAAAACAATGATTCAGGGAACTAGGTATTTGTCTAGTCCAGCTCTGGAGCCACATGCAGCTCTTTCAACCCTCTGCTGTGGTTCCCTGTCGGCTGATCCTGCAGTTCTCTGTTGGCTGGCCCCATCCCTCGCCTCCCCGTCCCTCCTCACCTGGCCTGAGAAGGTAAAGGTGATGGCAGGGGATGGAAACTTGCTCCATATTCCAGAGCAGGTGGTAACTGGGTAGGAGTGAGTGACGTCGAGTTGGCCATGCCCACCCAGTCACACAATAATTGTTAAATTATTGGCCTCCTTTGTTTTCTTTTCTGTGGGAAACCTGTCCAAATGGCTCTTTGAGTGTTTAAGGTTGAAGACCCCTGGTGTAGTCTGACAAAGAGAAGGAATAGGGGTGATGTGATGGCTGTTTTCCAGTAGCTGAGGTACTGTCATAAAGGAGAGGAAGACAACCTATTCTCCAAAATACCTGAAGGCAGGACAAGAAGTAACAGGTGGAAAAAAGAGAGTATCAACCTAGAACTAAGGAGAAATTTCCTGACAGTGAGTATAATTAATCAGTGAAATGTCTTACCTCCAAAAGTTGTGGGTGCTCCATCACTAGAGGTTTTCAAGAAGAAACTGGACAGTCATTTGTCTGGAATGATACAGGGTCTTCTGCTAGATCATGGTGTTGGACTAGAAGATCTCCAAGATCCCTTCCAACCCTATTAATCTCTGTGCTATGTTCTGTCTCACTGGTGTCAAGACACAGCCTTAGGACCCCGCATAATTAGGGAAACCTTAGGAAGAAATGTTTCAAACCCTATGTATGCATGAAAAGAGTACCTATCAGATACCTATGAGCCATGGTGGTACAGTGGTTACAGTGAAGTACTACAGGCTACTTCTCCTGCCTGTTGGCTGCCTGCAATTTGGCAGTTCAAATCTCACCAGGCTCAAGGTTGACTCAGCCTTCCATCCTTCTGAGGTCGATAAAATGAGGACCCAGATTGTTGGAGACAATATGCTGACTCTGTAAACCACTTAGAGAGGGCTGCAAAGCACTATAAAGTGGTATATAAGTCTAAGTGCTAATGCTATTGCTATATTAATGTAGCAAATACTTTTTCAGTCTTCTGTTTGAGGAAGAATTAATCAAATCATTAAAGCACTCTTAGGTTCATAGAAAAAAAGGTGTGCCTACCTTCTAGAACCTAAGAATGATGCTACTCTTGCATAAGGTCCAAAGTTGTTCTTCCAGGTTGTTCTTAAATCATGTACATCCCTAATACTTTTCTTGTTGATGGGCCAAACTGCTGTTTTCATTGTGGCAAGGTGTCAAATTACTGGCCCGAGATATAAAAGAGTATTATACATCCACCATCTTCTAGAAAAATGGGCCAAACTTCTTCACTCAATATTTCTTCTTCCAACCTGAACTAAAGGTTTAACTCTGGCTAGGCTAAACATTTTATAGTTGCCTACTTTTTCTATTGCATATGCATACAACCTACCATGTTGACTAAACGCAAATTCATTGCTGTTTCTGTGCCTAATTTCCCTTCCTTAGAGATAAATAATGGGCTACCTCTATTGGTAGCTTTCTCTCTCTGGCAGAATTCTCTCTCCCCCTTCTCAGTCCATCTTTCTGGATGCCACCTGTGCTGGATCATTTGTCCATCAACAGCTTTCTTAGTCCACTTCTTGGCCTGGGCATCTTGGAAAAATAATTATAGTTCATCATGCCCTACTCTGTAGAGTTCCTTTTGGTTTTCTAGCCATTATAGCAATAGTACTTAGACTTATATACCACTTTATAGTGCTTTACAGCCTTCTCAAAGCAGTTTACAGAGTCAGCATATTGCCCCCAACAATTTGGGTCCTCATT
>NW_020769317.1:28339016-28361098 GCF_900518735.1 Pseudonaja textilis
ATATATATATAAAAATTATACCTCCTTCATCAGTCATTCAGAACAAGAAAATTTTCTTCAAAACTGTTCAGCTTTTAAGTGCTTTTTTTGCTTTTTCTTCAGAGCTCTTTAATAGGCTTCCAGTCCTCCTATGACAAAATACTGCCTATGAAAAATGTATGAGCATCTTTCAGGGTTGTACTTACCAGTAACTACAGAACAAAACATAACTAACATGTCTATCTAAGCAAATACATGACAATATTATAGCAAGCTCACACATTATTGAAGAGAAATTCCATTTTCATAGGGCCACATTAAAAATATCTCCCAAAGGAGAGAGGGGATCAGTTTTAATGAAAATAAATGTGTCCTATTTAGAAAATGACTCATAAACTCTTAGTCCCAAAGCCTAAATCAGAAGCCATGTAATCAATTAGTTGAAAGAATCACAAATAAACATCTGTCCAGTTCAAATAGAAATTAAGTACCAGGACAGAAGAAGGAACATATATAATCAGGATATCAAAATTAGCAGTCTGAAAGAACAAGAACAAAGATAAAATAAACATAACCGTGTAGTTTTATTTTCTGAACTGCTGTCAAATTCTCTAGTTTGAGTTTGTGGTGTCATTTAAATACCTGAATCTCAAATTTACTCTATAGTTGTACAGCCTACTATTGGCACTTTATCAACCTCATCCCCAGAGTTACCTTGACAGTGGAAGAAACAAATTATCACATATCCATACCATGCAGCCTTTGTCTTTAATATCAGCTGCTTATGTTAACTTTCAGACATTTCTCTGACAACACATTTGGCTGACAGCAAAATTGAAAGATATACCTCAGCAGATGTAGGCTTTAAATTTACATTTATTGGGTATATCCTTCAATCTTGCTAGACACATCCTTCAATCTAACTAAACACAGGAATTCAAAAGTGGCACTAGCAAGCAGAATCCTATCTATAGCCACACTTTGGTGGCAGCTAAATTAGTAACTGCGGTAAAAGTCAATATTTTAACAATGACCCTTTTTTTAAAATAGGCAAGCTGCCATTCTTCAAAAGGTTCTCTATTTCCTCTAAGCTTCTGATCCATGTTTAAAATTTCAGAGATGCTTAATGGTTTTGCAAATTCAGATTAACAGAGTTGGAAGGGACCATATAGGTCATCTAGTCCACCCCGTCCAAGCAGGAGACCGTACACCATTTCTGACTAATGGCAGTCCAATCTCTTCTTGAAAGCCTCCAGTGATGAAGCTCCCACAACATCTGAAGGCAAGCTGTTCCATTGGTTGATTTTTCTCACTGTCAGAAAATTTCTCCTTATTTCCAGGTTCTACCTATTCTTCCACTGCGGCTGAAAATGGAGCCACAGAACTCTTAGCTGGGAAGAAAACATTATTGAATTTTGTATAAAGTTTTTCCCCTTTGCTTTTAAACTGCATAAGATAGGAAACAGTGAGGCAGTTGTTGTTAACCTGATCAACCATTAATATTTAATTATTCTTTTCTCTCCCTTTTGTCTCTTGTTGCGTTTCAGATTATCAGTTTATTAAATGTCTTTACACCACAGAAATCTCTGGAGGAGTTCCAGGATGTGTAAGTAATGCAGTCAAGAGAGAAACTTTGCTGCAAGGGAGGGGTAGTAATCACTTTGGTATCTTGCGGGAAAACTAAAAGCTAAGAACAACAAAATATAAAAAGCTGCTCTTTCTTAGAAACTGCTCAAGGTAATCTTTTTTTTTTTTTTTAGTTTCTGAGTTTTGCAGATTCTAGCCTTCTATTACTTTGGGTATTTCAGAAATCAATTACAGCTTGATGTGGGAATAGGAAACTAGAGAACAGCCATTGAGAATCCTAATAGAAAGAACTGAGCAAATGTATAAATGACCTACAGGGAATGAGGAAGAAGAATGAATACAAGATTCATACATAGGCAATGGCTCCCAGGAATTTGATTTAATTGCTTTGTGATGGGACTTCTGTCTGAATTTCCTAAGATATGCAGGATTTTGAAGATTTGGCAATTTACCTTTAAATCATCTCACTTTAAAAGAAAGGAAGAGTGTCAAGTGAAACACTTTATTTCATTAGAGTTTATGATAACCCACAGCTCTAAAATTAGTTGACAGAAAAAAAAATATTAATATTTCTATCAAGTATTATTTTCTCTTGCTTGGCACATAATCAAATCCTGATCAGAATGAAATCTGAGTAATCTATAAATTCATTTGTTGTCCTCACTTTGTATCTTATGATGAGAGAAGGCAACCAATTCCTCTCCTAAATATTTTGAACACATAATTATTTTAAAATTTACCAAATTTCAGACACTTGTTTATATATTAAAAAAAAGATAAGTAGTGCAATAAATCAAAGTGCAATAAATCAAATCATTATGTGTGAACTTACTCCATGTATATCTAAACAAAGCAAAAGGAAAGTTCTAGGCTTGTTACAATAAATGTTGTAGTTAAAAAAATTACATTTAGGATTAGAAATAAGGCCAAAATTCAGAATCTAGATATATTTATTTAAACAGTGCAGGTGACAAAGATGTTGCCAGTCAGAATTTGGGCTCACATATTGTTCTAACTCTTGATTTGTTTATTAAAGAAACTGTAAGTTTTTCAAGCTTTATGTTAAGCCATAACCACTCTTTATAAGGTATGATGTAAAATACAGTATAATTTGTTGACTTGAGGATATTTGGCAGTTTGGTCTAGTGCAGGAGTGTCAAACTTGTGGCCCATGGCCCAGATGCATCACGCACTGGCCTTGCCCATGCACAGTTTTGTGAAGGCAAAAAAAGTCACGATATGTCATGTGACAATGCAAGTTTGACATCCCTGATTTAGTCGTTAAAAACCAGGCTAGAAAGCAGAAGACCATGAGCTCAAGTCCCACCTTTTTCATGAAAGATAGCTGGGGATGGTAAGTTCCAGCCCTGTTTCAGTCATGAAAGCTGATTTGGTGACTTTGGGCCAGTCACCAGGAGACGGTGAATTCTGGTTCCACCTCAGCCATGAAAGCCAGCTGAATGACTTTAGATCAGTCACTCTTTCTCAGCCCAACTCACCTCACAGGGTTGTGGTGAGGAGGATAGTAGATATAGGAGGAGGAAGATGTGTTGGATATATTCAGTGCCTTGAATATATTTGTAAAAAATAATAAGGGTGGGATACAAATAAACAAACATAAGTCAAGCAATATATGAAGAAAAAATGATGGTTTTATCAGGTATTTGTGAAAGGCTGAGACTGTAGAAAGGAGTGCTACATTGGAAGCATCTCAGCCAAGGAATGATGATGTGACTTTGTTCTCCTGTCTAGTTATTTAGTAATGGAGTTGATGGATGCCAATTTGTGCCAGGTGATTCAAATGGAGTTAGATCACGAGCGAATGTCTTACCTGCTCTATCAGATGCTGTGTGGTATCAAACACCTTCACTCTGCAGGAATCATTCACAGGGTAAGCTGGCCTCTCTCTATGAAAGTAAGAACGATTTCCCCACAAGAATGAAATGAAGAAAATTATGAATTTGTGAATTCTTTATTATTCCTTGTGCATTCTTTATTATTCGTGGGCATGCCCACCTCAAAGCTTTTATTGTACTTCCACCATAGCCAGAAACACTGAAATGAGCAGCAGTGTAGATTTCAAAGCCCAAGAGGGGAGGGAACACATAGCACCCTAAATTTGTTGTTTGCATCCCTGAAATTTATTCTAACTACATTTGCTGTGGTGCAAGGTTTTTAAGATAAAAAACTTGCAAAAGCAAGTGTACAAGTCCTGTTGTTTTAAAAGCACACCCCCACCCACCCCAATCCTCTTAAAAATCAATAAGACTGAAAATTCTCGTCGGTGAGACCATATCAAGAAATTAATTCCACAGGAAGACTAAACTATATTTTTGAGATTGTCTGTAACAGAATCTCACAAGTCTCATTGTGGCTATACCTCAATCCCTTCACTCCAATGAGTCTGGAAGGCAACTACCTGATATGCTTCCAACCGTTGTCTCATTTCTCAGACCCTTTTGCCTAGGTAATGGATCTTGCATATTTCCATCCCTGTCACCTTCCTTATTCTCTACCTGGTTCCACTAAAGGGTTATGACACTGTCAAAATGCCAGGGAAATCAGGAGATTTGGGCAATTTCAATGGGTATAAGGATTTATTGCAAGCTTAAGCACTCTATAAAAATCTGAGCTACTAATGGTCAAGGAAGATGAGCGGGAATAAAAAGCATTCAAGGTGAGCTTAGATTTCTTATGGGTGTTCTAGGACTTGTGACTAATGATGTGTTGACCTCTCCCTTGGGTTCAGCCCAGTCATCTCCTACAGACACAAACACCACCATTTTGTTGCATCACTGGCCCATTATTGATGCTCTCAGTTGCCCCCCCCCAAAAAAAAAAATTAAATGAGGTCCATGTATGGGCATCAAAGTTTTGGCCATCGCTGAAATACCAATTACCTTTCTTGGCTCATCAATGAATAATTTTCAGTCAGCTTTAGGCCCTGTTGGGTCTTTCATTTCACACTCTTCTCCCACAATAGACAAAACCCAATGATATTGTGGGTGTGAGATTAAAGCTTATCCCTTTCTCTCTCTCTCTCTTGCATATCTTACAGGATTTAAAACCAAGTAATATTGTGGTAAAATCAGACTGTACGTTGAAGATCCTGGATTTTGGACTGGCAAGGACTGCAGGCACTAGCTTCATGATGACACCCTATGTGGTCACACGCTATTACAGAGCACCAGAAGTCATCCTGGGAATGGGCTACAAGGAGAATGGTAGGACATACAAATATGGAGAAAATTGGGACAGAAGAAAGTAAGGGGAGGGAAGAGAGGAGCAAATTAGATCTGGAAAGGATCTGACCCTGCAAATGTCGTTTGATGAGGCCAACATGAAAACAAAAAAAAAAACTTACTAGCTATACAAGTAAAGGATTGCAATACCATCAATTCAGATTCAACAGACTGTAGGGGAGAATTTGCAAGTCTAGGTCTTATATTAAAGGCCACAACCACTGGCAATCTTGTTTGTCATTTTTGAGAGTAGAAGTAACATGTCCATTGAATTCCCTGCTAAATTACTACAAGAAGAGTTAGTCAAGATAAGAGTATGGTGCAGGTCACCAGGCAATTAAAAAATAACATTGGATGCTATCTAAATCAATTTTATAATGCTATACAATAGGCCTCTCAACCTGAGATATAAAGAGCTAATTTAGATAAATATACAGCCCTTCTATATACAAGGACTTCTCCAATCTAAGATTAGTGCTGTGTCGAAACATGCCAATAATGCTGTTAAGGGATCTTCAGAAACTGAGATGGTTAACTTCTCCCGTTAGCTGCTGAGCCTGAAGATTTTTTTGCAGTTTTACAGCATTTATTTTTGAGTGTAAAATAGGCACATTACTGATGGCAGAAATTCCTATTTTTAGGTTTTCTTTTCTTTTTTTCCCCTAGCAAAAAATACCAAAGCATCTTGAGATAATATTCTCCTCATTTAAAAAACAAACAAAATTTGTTTCACTATCCACAAAACCATTTTTCAATGCTGCAGAAGAAAACTGAAGAAAGAATTAAGGATGGGAGCAAAAGGGGAATTAAGCTGTAGTTTCCACCACCTTGACTTCAGGGAACAGCAGCCAGGTCACAAAATGTGACGGCACAAAATTTCTGCAGGCAGTAAGAGGGAAAGTCCAAAGGCAGCATGTTACAGTGAAAAAGTAGCCTTCGTCTCTGCCACATTTCCAGTCTTCTAATCTTTACTGGATTCAAAGCATGTCCTTATTAATCCTTCCCTTCGCTAAATTGGCCCTCCTCAACTACGTTTTCCAAACTCAGCAGAGGTATGGAGGCTTCAGGCCTAAACACAATGCATTTATATTGATTTAGTGTAAAAAAAAAGATGGCATGACTTATGACACACAATTGATGGATTCACACAATACACTAACTCCAAAGGACATGATGGATTTGCTGAGATATTTGTGTTTTTTTTTTTTAAAAAAAACTGTGACTCCTTTCCTCCCCATTCCTTTCTGGTAGAGCAAGTCAAACTCGTGGCCCGCTGGCCAGATGAGTCACATGCTGCCCCTGCCCGGTTTAGCAAATGGGAAAAAAGTCCCGATTTGGCATGTGACGATGCCGTGATGACGCGAGTTTGACACTCCTGATCTAAAACAATGGTTCCTTGATGTCTTGTGGACTTCAGCTCCCAGAATCTGTGAGCCAGCATGGCCGCCTCAGGAATTCTGGGAGTTGAACTCCCCAAGTCATAAAAAGGCCATTGTTCTCTATCCCAATCTAGAAAGAGGGAAGGCCTATTAGTCAGAGCCACAACAAAGCCATTTTGGCAACCCTTCTGGAGCAATATTTGAACTGAAAGTTTCTCAGCTCAGCTGTAGAAAATCTGCTAAAATCCTCTATTATCATAAAAATGCAGCATTGACTTTGGATGGGTCCATTTTGTTGCTACCACATTAAAAATGAAATATTGAATGTAGTCCTTATACTTAGGTCCCTAGGTGAGCGGAGAAGATAGTGATGTTAAAATTGTACCCTACTATACCATAACTGAGCCATTTTTATTTTTTTAAATGGGGTGGATAGAGCTGGGGAGAAACCTCTTCTAGCCCAAATGACATGCTAAGAAGAGAAGATGATTATTTTGTTGTGCTCAATTTTTTTAATCCTACCAAGCATTTGTGTGCTTAAAAAGAATCCCTACTAGTAATACATTATTATGACATGATTGCATAAATGACATAGATCAAGGCTGCAAATAAGAAAACTACAGAAACACATTCATTAGATTGCTAATGAATGCTAAACAATGCTAAACAATTTTAAAATGAGAATACCTTGTGTGTTAAATGTAATGAGGAAATTTTGCATCTTTGAAAGCCTTCCCTTTTAAGTTGGGGGGATCCAATTAGCATGCTGCAGTTCTTTTCACAGATACCTGACTGCAGTCTACAAGCTGGCATTTAGTAGCTGATTTTTAGCCTGATTTCTCCGTTGATTAAATTGGATAAAATTGGATAAAAATGCAGGCTACTTTTAAAATACACTTTGTATTTGCTATTTCAAACTGTCAGTTGTCCTAAAAGAAATTCTAGTTGTTAGTTATCAATAGTACTCACTTAGATTTTAAAAAAAAAACGATATCGTAAAAAAAAGATAATAAAGGGTGAGATGCATTGGAAATCTTCTTATTCAGAAGTTTTATAACAGCCAACTGAGAAAAAAGGTGAGTTCAAGTGTTGGTTTTGATTTAGAATGTAAGTTCTAACAAAGCACAGGACTTGTTAAGACAGGTTTCTGTGGATAGGGTACATAAGAACATAAGAAATCTACACTGGATCAGACAAAAGGCCAAGTGATCATTGGCAATCATAAAAACCTTCAAAAATGCATGAGTATGATGTTCAGGTTGCTAATGTGGTCTTCCCTTTCTACTGAACAGACACCCCTCCGAACTGAAACACCTCCTAGAACTTCCTCAAGAAATCTATGATCAGGCTCTTTATGTCATTCCTGTGACAGCTAAAATTAATATATTTCACATAGGCAAACCTAGACTAGGATATTATGCAATGAAGAATCCAGGAATTTTGCTGCTTAGTGAAAATCAAGTGAGAAAGGAACATGTCTATAAATGGGGCAACAGACTATGGTCATGTGAGAAATTAATTTGAACTCCTGGAACATTGTAGATATAATAGAAGCATTGTAAGAAAGAAGAGAAACAGATTTTATTTTTAATGTTCCTTCTAGATTTAAAATATCAGGAAATCATCTTAAATTTCTAGAAGGAAAGTCAGTTATTTTAAATTAATGTTCATCTATCATTCTATCTGCCTTTTAGGGCTATTCCATGCTTTCATTTTTCTCTCAATCCAAGTTTATGGATAATTTATTTTACCCTTGTTTGCTTATCCTGTTCCCAAGATTCCTAAATTACTATTTCCATTAAAGTACTAGTCTAATATATTGGACTCCCATTCTCACACCTGTCCATCTTGTCCCCTAAATGAAACATTTGTTTTGGTTAATAAAAAGAATAGCTTGAGTCCACAACAATTTACTTCTTGTCAAGGATACAAAAAGAGAAGAAGCAGAAAGGAAAAGAAAATAGATTGAAAAAGCATTAGAAAATAATTACTCGGCATACTGGATGATACTGGATAGAATAAGTTAGCCCTTTTTCATGGTGGGTTCATAGTGCTAAATATGGTTGGAAAATCCTTTCCCTTCCCTCTCTCCTTCGCTGCTTCAAAGTCTTCTTTGGGAACAATGTTATTTTTTATAGTTCAAATTCTAGGGTACCTTATGTTGTTGCTTTTTCAGTTCAACCCAGTCAACCAAAACTTTCTCTTCCTCCTGCACATTCTTTTCCAGTCAAGTTCTTCTTTGAGGTGGCCATTTCTGACCACCGCTGCAACTGCCTTCAGGAAAGGGAGTAATGGCCAGCTGAGGAGGAGAGATGAGGCTCTCCTCGACCTTGCTGGCGGTCTCCCCCCTCTTCACTACCTTTACAGGAAGGCTTAGCCCCGAATCCAGCCAGCTCGGGGTGCTCCGGTGCTGAGCACGGATCGAAACCGTGCACGATCGTGGATTCAGTCTGTCACTGAAGAAGCTCAAACCAGAAGTCCATTCAGAAACCATATCTTTCTTGAGGAATGCGGAAACTACTGTATATCAGACATTTCCCCTATGTAGTCCTATCATTGCTAAGTATACTGATGTAGAGATTATTTTGGCTTTATATCTAACAGAGATAGAAAGATTAATAAATTACTCCATCACATTTCACATGTCCCTTAAATTTCATTAAACTGGATCATGGGCAATTCTTTCCTTGTCTGTTAAGACTTATCTAACTGCTTGGCCCCTGTATTTTCTTCTGTAATTATGGACTTGGGGCTAAGTTGCAGCAGCTACCATATTAATGAAAAATTACCTGGGGGAAGAATAGAAAGACATATTAGAAATAATACCAGGCTCTTAATTAAACTCTGCTTCTCATGATAACTTTACCTAAAAAAAAAAAGCATCCATAGCAAAAGTTCCTCCTGTATTTGTCTTATAACTAATCATTTCAGCTTAAATAAGTGGCCTACTATGGAATATCTCTTGATTTCCGCTGAACATTTTGAGGAGTTCTTGTTTTCTTACTGATTAAAAGTATCGCTGATTTTGTGTGTGACTGACCAATTGGCCTTCTGTTTCTATTCCTTCCCAAGGACCACTTGATAATTAGTTACCACTCATACAGTGAACCTGAAAAGCAGACCTAAATATTATATCTTCTATGAATCTCTCTCTGTCCATTCATTATCTACATTGTGGGTCCTTTTAGGTTTCTCTGTTGTGATCAAAGAACCACTGCAAACATTTTTAAAGCCATTCATCAGTTAAGATACAAAGCATCCAACCCATCTCTCAACTTTTACAAAATCTCTGGGTAGTCTAATAGGGTGACCGTACGAGATTAGCTGAGCCCTTTAAAACACTGGACCACATCAGCTGCAATGGAAACGACTCTTTCCTCTTTCGTGGACACGTAAGCTAATGTGGCTCATTCCTGTACAATCATCATTCGGAGAGTAGGGTAATCAAAAGAGTTGAGAAGTAACAAGGCCAATATAACTTGTTGGCTGTATAATTTATAGCCATTCTTAGCAAGTCTCTGATAGCTTGAAGAAAGGACTTAGGATATCATTATCCGTATTGCTCATCCAGCTATATAAAACAGCCAGACTTAGAAATTGTAGTAGCTGGAAACCTATAAATGTGGCTTCAAAATGGGACTCTGTATAAAGGCTATTAGTAAACATAGCAGGAATCAAAAGCTCATGAAAGATTCCTTTTTGCTACATCTTCCACCACACGGCAACCATTGACCCAGTTTTTATTTAATCCTCCCAAATGCTATTAAGTAGCTCTTTTGGAATGATTAGCTTTTCTCATCCCCACGTCCCAAATCCATTTACTTGGTAATTTCCTTGTGCAGGAGAATAAACAAGAACGTGTCATGAGAATACGTCAACTTTCCTGGTATTTTGTAAGAAGGAGTGACCTGGGTGAAATAGATTACAAAATTTGACTTTCCCTGCGTTGGGTCAATTAGAAATGATTGGAGCCACATGCCATGCTGTCCACGTTCAGAATAAATCCTCATGAATTTAGAAGGCTTTATTCCCAGAAAAGGGATAATAAGATTTTATCTCTGAATAAATAAGATCTTTATCTGTGGCTCATGGTATAAGAAAATGGAGCATTAATACCAAGTGTCAATGACTCTGAAATTAAAGTTGCTGTTCTTTCCATAAAGGGGAATAAAAGTTTGATGAAGTAGGTATTTCCTGGTTGGGTGGACCTCCAAGTTGCTTCTTTTTATGAAATGCAGGTAGTCCTCAACTTACGACCACAATTGAGCCCAAAGTTTATGTTGCTGAGCCACACACTTGTTAAGTGAATTTGGCTCCATTTTATGACCTTTCTTGCCGCATTTGTTAAGTGAATCACTGCGGAGGTTAAGTCAGTAACACGGTTGTTAGGTGAATCTGGCTTTGCCATTGACTTGGCTGATGGGAAGTTTGCAAAGGGGGAATCAAAGGACCCTGGGACACTTCAACCGTCATAGAGATGAGTTAGTTGCCAAGCATCCAAATTTGGACCATGGGAATGCTTGCAATGGTCATAAGCGTGAAAAACGGTCATAAGTCACTTTTTTCCAGTGCCGTTGTAACTTTAAACTGTCACTAAATGAACTGTTGTAAGTCAAGGACTACCTGTAGTTGTGCATGGAGTGGGTATTTTGTCTCTCTCTCTCTCTCTCTCTCTTTCTCTCTGTGTGTGTATCTGTATTTTTTAAAAAAATGTTTGGTGGAAGGTACATAAAATTGTGCTTTCTTTGATCAACCTCCTCTTTTTCCCCTCCTATAGGATCCAAAGTGTTTTAGTTAACTTTTCCTGTTCCTCCCCCCCCCTCCTCTTTTTCTCTCTTCATTTCCCTGTCTCTGCCGTTCTAGTGGATATATGGTCAGTAGGATGCATTATGGGAGAAATGGTGCGCCATAAAATCCTCTTTCCAGGAAGGGACTGTATCCTTACGCCATTTGCAATCTTCATTGAATTATTTATTTTCCATCCCGCGCAGGTTCATTCTGCACTTTTCCAAACCAAATACAGAATATACGACAGGAACACAAAGCTAGAAGCAAAAACAAACAAACAAAAATGAATTGTAGAGGTGTGTGGAATTATTATTGGAGTCATCTGAGATCCAGAGATGATGAAAACAAAAAACAAATAAGTTATACGGCAAATACTGTCACATCCAATTTTACTGCTCTGCCTTTAAACATGTTAACGCTTTTAGGAAAATGGCTGATGTGTTTCTTTAAGCTTTCTTTTTTTTTTTTTTAACTTTCCCACTCCCTTTTTGGCTTGATGTTTTGAACATTGTTCTCCTTTTGACCTTTGTGGTGGCATCATAATCTTTTGCTTGCTAATGCATCGTTGATTTGGGTCCACCTTCACGTTGTATGGATTCAGAGACGGGTCAATACAACCTTTACGCTGAATGTTTTGATTTATTCCTCTGTTACCTAGAAACGCTCTCCAGCCCTTTCTGATGTCGTTACTCCGATTTTCAGAATGAGCTTTCCATAGTGTGGCTATTAATATTACTATTATTATGCATGCGGTTGCGTAGTATGAACAAGACTTTGCTTCTTAGTTCTACAGCCTATTTTCGTTTGTCCATTTGTGCTTTGGTGATATTCTTTTGACCATCTCTCAAGATGGTGAAAGTAATATTGGAAAATGAAAAGAATTGAAAGAAAAAAAAAGTTTTATCTTAGCTGTAGGAGGAAAAATAAGGAATTCTATTAATAAGAGGGGGAGAAATTGTATGCTTATTTCAACATTCTTTGTCTTAAAAGGAAACAAACATCTTATTGATAAACTGGTGTTAAATCTTCTGACAGCTGGTATGATGGCTGGAGATAGGCATGAGTGTTTAGCCATACTGGGTTATAAATATATATATTTGTCCAATATATTGAGGCAAATTCTCCAGTCTTGCACAAAGAGGAAGTAGGCTCTAATTGAATAATAGGAAGACTATATCATCTACATACACCAGCTTGCATTGAAGATCAGATGTAAAGATCAATGGATGATTTGTCAGACAGCCTTTAGAGATCTTTAGAGATTTCCATTTTGCTTGAAAAAGCCATCTGGAGTGTTATCAGCAACTCAACAGAAACACCCCGAAATAAATCTTCTACTCATCACAATTGGCCTGCAAGTTGTGATTTAAGCCCACCTGGATCCACACATATTTCTGATATCGGCAAGATTTTCAGTGACACAAGGAATTTTATCCTGTGTGAACCAAGAGAGAGCAACATTACCTATTCTAGAGTTTTGAGTGTGTCCTGAAACATATGAAACTTTTATTCAGCTCTAAGTTTCAAAAAACAAAAAGTTTGGTGGGGTTTTTTTTTTTTGCTATGTTGGCAGGCTGTGGTTTTTTTTTTTTTTTTGTCAAGGAACATTGAAATATGTTTTTGGGAAGTTGGCTACCCTGTCATACTTCTCATTAAATATAAATCCAACATCACTCCCAAGGCATAAAATCATATAATGTGTTTCATATATATCCACACAAGCAAACACAATCATTGAATGACATGAATCATTGCTTAATCTTTTTTCATTTGCTAAATGTAAAACAAATTGCTCCAAATATTTCCCATATCATAGATTCAAAGTTAAAACATATTTTCCTGCACCCCACCCTATGAAAGAGGAAGATAACTAATTTTATCTATAATATAGAGGCTCCACTCTGGATTACTGCTACTGTAGTTTGGATGCAGGGAAATATATTTTAACTTTGAATACTCAATGTGATCTAGATTATACTTTCTGTGCATTGATTTGCTTTGCCCAAAAAAATGATTCATCCAAGCAGTGGCTTACTTAAAGGCAATATAAATGGCAGTTTAGTGGGATTTCAATCAAGAACATAGGAAAAGAACAAAGAGTTAGATTTTGCCTTCCTTGTAGATTAAAGTCTTGCTCTAGATCGGTTAAATAAAAAATAAAATATAGCTGTTGATTGGCCCATTTTTTAAAGTAATGTGTCATTGACTTGCATGGGATTAAAATATTCCTTTAGCTGTATTTGTAAACACGATTGTACCTATAAAGAGGAATTCACTTTTCATATATTTTTAAGATTTTTTTTTTGCAGTACATTTATTTGCAAATGTATGTCCCACTCTATTATAGTGACATTCAAATAGAAAAAGAACTATCTCTTCCAGACCTTTCCCTTTATATAATACTGTACTGATGTTGTTTAAATGGCTTAACAGGATTCGGTCAAAAAATAAATGTATTACCAAATAATGAAAAAGTATGTCCTCACATTTAGCAGTGCAGATTTCTGCTAACCACGTGGCCTATACTTTAAGCTGTTTGCCTATCTGGTGCGTTAAAGAAATAATGTCAGATTTTACTTTTACAGGAACTAAATACTTTTTACCCATTTAGACCAAGGTTTTACTTTGGCCCTATCACAGAGCAAGACCCAGTGTAGAATAAAGTGTATTTTTCTCTGTCTCGTTTTCTGTTAAGAAAGGAACAGGGTTTTCTTTTTTCTGTATAAAAACTAATAGAGAAATGTGCCTATAAACTGGGAGAAAAAAGATGTTTGGAAATTTTGAAGATTTGTAGATTGGGATCAAAATGAAATGGAAAATGTTTACAAACTGAAGGGACAAAATCTTGATGATTTTTACTAGTTTTAAGAAATAAAAACCCTTTGTAAAGGCGCACATATCACAAAAAGTGTCTGGTACTATTACTGTATGTCACTTCATAAGGTCCATAATTGTTGCAAACGTCTCATAAGGTGTCTGTGAAACATACTACATTCCATTTTAGCAGGACTGATTTGAAAGTTTCTCCAGAACGAAATTTAACGAGTCAAATACCCTTACAAAGTTCTTTATATAGAACAGGAGTGAGGATCCATGGCCATTTTATGACTCCTTTGCTGTCTCAGGAATTCTGGGAGTTGAAGTCCACAAGTCATAAAAGGACCATGGTTGGTTCCCCACCCCGATATAGAACAATTATGAACAAAATGAAAAATGAACTAGGAAGGAAAGTACAGGCAGTTTCATATTTATTGAAATTAACTCTCCACTAAAAAAAAATGACTCATTTTATTCATCCGCACAAATGTTGGTATGAGCAAAACTTTTCTTAAAACAAAAGGAGATCCTTCCGACATAACTGCACATTTCTAAGGAGAAATTTCCTGACAGTTAGAACAATTAATCAGTGGAACAAATTGCCTCCAGAAGTTGTAGATGCTCCAACCCTGGAAGTTTTTAAAAAGACGTTGGATAGCCATTTGTCTGAAGTGGTGTTGGGTATCCTGCCTAAGCAGGGGGCTGGACTAGAAGACCTCCAAGGTCCCTTCCAATAGTTATTTCATTCTATTCTAATGGGCTCAGTAAGCAATGTCTTTTGAGCTTATGGAGATGTAAAGCGATGGTCCTAGCTTCTGAATAGCCTGTGAACTTACTTAACACCCTCTCCACTTCACAGAGGTAGTCATGCTCACAAGCCAAAGTGATTTCACACTATTGCTAAGAATAAAATAAATGAAATTCAACATGCAGGCAAATTTAGATGTGAATGAACTCCAAATAATATGGTGTCTACCTTACACCCTCTTTCTTCTTACATCCTAAGCTTTATCTGTGGATTGGAATATAGATGCTCCACATTTAACAACTGTCCTGTTTTACGACTGTTCAAACTTACAATTAGGCTGAAAAAGTAACTTTACAACTCAAACTTATGATGATTGCAGCATCCCCTGATCGCTGTTTGTGAGCTTTGCAACCAGCGTCCAACAAGCAGAGTTGGAGAAGCTGGCAGTAAGTCACAAATTGTGGTCATTGTGATATTGTGCTTAATGACTAGGTGATTCGCTTAATGACTGCAGAGACACTGATGGCCTTATAAGATATTTTTAAGTCTTATAGTCCAGTCATGTGACGTTTTGTTGAATAACCATGTCACTTAATGATGTAGTTTCAGGTCCCATTTGTGATCATTAAATGAGGACTACCACTATGACCAAACTTCTAAAAAGGAAAGGTATCAGAACATCACAGAGTCATAGACTGGAAGAACAGCTGATTTCCAACAGTAAATCCAAACAAGACCAGCCAGTAACCTAATCCTTATAAATACTGGTTTTATTTATTTTTTAATAATTAAATATTTTTCATGGCTAAGATCCAAACTCGATATTCCAAGGCAAGGAGAACCAAGATATATTGATGTCCCCATTTCCCAGCATAGAACTTTCTGGATGAGTTAGGATGTGGATTATGGGAGCTCCTGTCCCAAAGTCCTACATAATAAGGGAGACTGTTTTCAAGCTTTGTTTTGTAGAATCTTCTTGCAATTGGATTATTATTATTATTTTAAATTCCCAATCAGAGAGATACAGATATATGAATTGTGGAGATTTTCCTCTTCTTTTGTTTTGTCCCTGCTCTGAAATCATGGAGATGTTTCTACAAACTTGCTAATCAGTCACTTGCAAAGTAGTCACTGAGGTATCTTTGTAATTCTGCACGCGAAAGGCAATGGCGTCCAGACGGAGCTGAGCTGAATTAATGCCTCTGAACGTTTGAAACTGTTCAATCAGAAATGCCATCATCAAATCTAGTTGCAGTGAATTTCAGAGGATAATTGCAGCTAAATTTTTTTTGGTGGGGGGGGGCAGCTTGTCCCAATTGAGTGCTAGTTACACCCACTGATTTTAAGTTGTAGCAGAGAAGAAATATGCTACCGCTATCTGCTATCTTCCTAATATTCCAGATATTTCACACTTCTGTCTTTCTTCCCCTTAGATTATTATTATTATTATTGTAAAATACTAACCCTACACCAGGGGTGGGATTCAACCGGTGTTACTACTGGTTCGGGGACTATGTTTTTACTCTGTGCACGTGTGTAAAAAAACTTAAGCTGTGCTGCCCGGACAGCTGATAAGCGCCGCGCACAGGTGTACAGCATCTGAAAAGCCACTTTTCCCCCCCTGCTTTTTCAACCTCAGCTGTGCCGTGCAAAGCAGCTGAGGTTGAAAAAGCAGGAAATAAAGGACAGGTAAGAGCCCAGGCGGGTGGGTGGGCCAAACAGCAGCACAAACAGCATTGGTTCAGTGTCTGTTGCTCTTCAGAGCTACCGGTTCTATAGACCCGGGCAGAACCGGTAGCATCCCACCCCTGCCCCACACACATAATTTGATATTTGACAGGGAGAATTTACTGCATATGAATATGGGTAACCCTCGACTTACAACCACAACTGAGCCCAATATTTCCGTTGCTAAGTGAGATAGCCGTTAAGTGAGTTTTGCCTCATTTTTACGACCTTTCTTGCTACAATTATTAAGTGAATCGCTGCAGTTGTTAAGTTTGTGACACAGTGGTCAAGTGACTCTGACTTCCTCATTGACTTTGCTTGTCGCAAAAGGGAGTTACAGGACCCCGGGACATTGGCTGCTGCTGCACACTGCTGGCTCATGTTTAGCTGGTTGTCCACTAAGACTCCAAGATCCCTCTCACAGTTATGGTGATGGCATTAGTCCAAGCTCAGGGACTTGGGCTGTAGATAATCGTAGAGGAATATTTTAGATCTGCTGCAGTCAGGATTTGGCATAAACAGGGGACAGGAACAATATTAGTTACCCTGTTGAAGAAAGGCAAGTGACTAGCTTTAAATTTTCTTTGGTTCCTTTCTATTTCTTTCCACGGTGCTCACATGCATGCAAGCAAACGTAGACGTATTTAGCAATAAAACAACCCATTCTATCCCATAGTTGCAAACTCCTTTTCTCTTTTCTTTCCATCATCCTTTCATCCAGGTGGTGAACCTCAACAAACATTTTCCTTGCTACTCCCCAAAAAGCATTCCCTAGTTTCTGAAAGGGAATACTTTTAACATGGAGAAAGGATTTTATTGGGAGCATGAAATATTGCTATTCTTCTTTTCCACCTCAATTAATGGATGTAAGTCAGGGGGTTAGTTAAGATAGGGGTAGTAGGACAAAGGAGGGAGAATTCAATCAACGAGTGTCTTGAATTTACAGGATAAATTACCCATTTAATGGGGAATCTGTTCCTAGATATGTTGCAGATGGCACTTTAATACTAAGCCTGCTTTATGCAGAAATGGGAAAAATAAATTGGGGACTGGGAAAAAGAACAGATTTTTTTTTTTTTAAATCCGAAGGCAGAGGGCCAAAAATAGAGATCAGTTGCACCTTCGTTAGTGCCTTGGTTTTGTTTCTAAACCTTCTGTCTGGCTGCTGGCTTGAGCCACCCCTTCTGTTGCTAAATGATAGAAGGGCCTGATAGGAAAGACAAGCCGAAGAAGCAGATGGATGCAACAGAGAATGGTTGCCATGGAATTCTGATTCTACTTCTAATTAGAATATCTGATTCAGGATCAAAACAACAACAACAACAACCATAACAATAACAACAGCAACATTCCCAGGAATCCCACATCCTAGTAGCAAGGAATCGTGCCTGTTCTTTTGATCCAACCAGATAAGTCTTCTCATTTGTTTGTTGTTCTGTTGCTGTGTTCTTGTTTACCTTCATTTCATTTTTTTTTTGTTTTCAGTTGACATGTGGTCAGTAGGTTGCATCATGGGAGAAATGATTAAAGGTGCTGTGTTGTTTCCTGGCACTGATCGTATCCTTCCTAGGCTGTGGGCTTCTCTAGATAACATTGTTGTTCTGATTGAAACTTCTGATTCGGAATAGCTTAATTACTGACAGGCTCTTACGAACTGCAATAAACGTTGTATGTAACGATGTCTTGCCGTCACCGCAATATCTTTATTTTGAACCTTTGCCATAGATTCAGAATTCCTGAATTCCTCGTTCCCTGTTTTTATCAAGCGTTCTTCTTTAACTTTCTGTGTTACAATAGATCGGGGTGTCAAACTGGATTTCTTTGAGGGCCGGATCAGCACTGTAGTTCTCCTCCGTGGGCCGGCGGGGGTGGGGACAGCAGGGAGCAAGGTGGGAGATGGGACGGACAAAGTACAGCACTTTGCCGGCCAAAATGGGGCATAACGGGGTGGGGTGGGGTGCGTGCACACCTCATTTTCCCCGTACCTCATTTTCAGCCTTCCTAGCCTCCTGCAACAATCTCCCAGCTAAAAGCAGGCTGCGCGGAGGCCTCCGCGTGGCCCATTTTTGGCTGGCAGAGGCACCGTTGGCAGTCCTTTGATATTTCCAGGACAGCCTCGTGGGCCAGATTTAAACGCCCCGCCACCTGGATCTGGCTCACGAGCTCTGAGTTTGACACCCCTGCAATAGATCCTGCTAGCTCTCCATATGTCGTGAAAGTTTATGGCAGTACTTTGTAGGTTTAGTCTGGTTTGCAGGAGCATTAATTTTATTTCATTTTTTTAATGAATCCATGTTCATGCAGTCTGGACGACTGAATTAAATTAACTGAGCGGGGAGAGAAATTCATTGCTGAAATATAGTTCGCTACAACTTACATAAATAGTGTTCTGCTGTAACTTTACAAATAGGTCATTATAGATAGCTGTGGTATCTTCAACTGACGTTACATAGTTGGAGGTTGGTTTTAGCCTTTATATCCTAGCTTGCCTATATGGAATCTGTTGGGCAAATAAATGAATAAAGAAGCATCACAGACCCATTTCTTGTTTTGTATTCAAATTCAAAAGAGCTTGAAATCCTTAATGGCACCTATTGAGGCAAAATTATACATCTGAAGATAGCAGAGTTTTGAAGAATGAATCAAAATAGATTGAGTTGATGTTGTGTATTTAAAGAGATCCATTGCAAATTCAAAAGGATTTTGGACCTTATGCAGGGACAGCACCTCTCTGCTATTAATTAATTTTTTCATAGTTTCATACAAGCTAATTTAGTGCTTCAAATCTGTGCGTATATGCCATGGCTGATAAATCAGCAAATATTAGCAATATGTTTATTTTGGATGTCACTACTGGGAATGATTCCTACATATCTGATAACTGAGTCAATGTTCAAAACTCAAGGATATTTATCTTTTCTTCGATAATTCATTTGCAGGATATATGAACACATACACACACACAGCAATAGCAATATCGCTTTGACTTATGTATCATTTCACAATGCTTTACAGACCACTCTAAGCGGTTTACAGAGTCAGCATATTGGCCCCAACAATCTGCATCCTCATTTTACCCACCTCAGAAGGATGGAAAGTTGAGTCAACCTTGAGCCGGTGAGGATAAAACTCTTGGCATTTGGCAGAGTTCACACACACACACACACACACACACACACACACACACACACACACACAGTGCTCAGAGTTGAACTATAGATTCCTAGGTGCTCTCTGAGTTTGATGGTTTGCTTGCAGGTGTTTCTGACTGGATAACATCACCAGTGTCAGTGATTGTGCTGTTTGCTCTTTGTTTATATACAGTGGCTTGCCCTGCCAGTGGAAGTGTGGTTGTCTCCTATCAATACATGCATACCCAATCCTTGCTAGCATTGATGATGCTACTAGTTGGGTAATGAAATGTCTACAAGCAAACAACCAAAGTCAGAGAGCACCGAGGATTCCACAGTGCCGAACTGTTCTCCATGTCCCAATGTTTATCCATGACTGTTGGATAGATTGGGCTGGAATTTAGAGACAGGACCAAATGAGGTTCTACAGTTGAGGGTGAATTAGGAACTTTGGACCTTCAGCCTAGTCCAGCCCCATCGTTTCTATACCATACTACACTGGTATCATTTTACAATACACAGCACTTCCTTCTGAGAACCCACATGTATTCCTGGTGCTCTGATAAATATAATGCAATACAATATCAACAATGCACATCTTTGCCCAGCTACTGCCTTTTTACCCAGATATTTTTAGCCAATCTTTAATATTGTCTTCCAAACCAGGCATAAATATGAAATGAGTTTTACTTTAGGTACCATATTTCTCCACAATACGCTCTGGATTCAATCATCATTCTGACACGGTTAAACAAATGGAATAGCTTTTTAATGTAAAAATAATTTTCAAATAAATCAGCTGGAGAAAAGATAAACCTGACCCAAAATGTCCTATAGATAATGGATTTTAAAAGCCTAGTTTCTTTCAAACAGCTGCACGGTTATTAAAATTTGTTCATAGAGCCTCGATAATTAAACCATTAAAAGCATTTGCTGTAGAAAAATTCCCTAGAAACAGCCACTAACGGCTGATGATTTGTTTCAAATTCATTCTTAGTAATGTTGGTATTTTTAAACAAATAAGATGAGGAGGAAATGCCATTAAATATGCACTCCAGTTTTTATAAGGCTATGCAATATTTTCTCTTATGTCTTTGTTCTCATTTATACTGCAACTTTTTCAACACATTTTATTTTATTTGCAAAAGCTACTTCCATTAATTGTAATTTTGTGTACTGTGCAAAGCTGACTTCTGTTCCTTTCACATGTTAAGATTCAGGCTTGGGTTCATAATCTGCTGGCAGTTTCTCCTGCTCCAATACTGATAGAAAAGAATATTTGTAGCTCAGGGTTGAACTGTGGGATCCTGGTTCTCTCTGAGTCTGGTGGTTTCCTTGCAGATGTTTCATTGCCAAATTAGGTAATATCATCTCCCACCCTCACCAACACTGATGATGTTACTTACTCAGGTTTCCCCAAAAATAAGACCCTGTGTTATATTTTCAGGGGTGCCATCTACTGACTAATCTCACTTATGTGAGATTGACCGTCTTTTCACTGTCAGAGGCCTTCAGGAACTTCTTCTTTAGCCAGCAAGGCTTTCCTGAAGGCCTCTGCAATAACTGAGCTCTGGATCGATCCGGAGCTGTGTTATCAACTACAGAGGCCTTCAGGAAAGCCTTGCCAGCCTTGATGGCTGCAGAAGAAATGGGCCAGCAAAGCAGGTGTCAGGGTGTGTGAGGCCTGGGTACAACTGTCCAAAGGTAAGTAGTAACTCCATCCCACCATCCCCACCCTAGCTTAATTTTTACTCGTGCACTCTGGAGTAGGTGAGATCTTAATTAGGGCTTATTTGGGGGATAGGGCTTATATTGGGTGAACATATAAAAGTCAAGCTAGGATTTACTCTCAGGTAGGTTGTATTTTGGGGGAAACAGGGTGGTTTGGTAATGAAACATCTGCAAGAAAACCGCTGGACTCAAAGAAAGTGAGGACACCACAGTTTTTTTCCATCTCTGAACTGCATCATTAACCAGGCCAGACCACTTGAAAAGAAAACATATCCAGACTACAGAACAATGGGAAATAGCTTTCTGCACTGATACATAAGGGTCATCCAAGTATCCTGGGGTTAATAAGTAGTTTTGTTTTGCATTCTCTTTGCCCTGTTTCTAAGACGTTGAGAAAAACCCATAGAAAACAATCTGTGACCATTGTCACATTCTTTGATTGATTTTGATGTGTTTCTTGAAATGTATCGTGTACGGCTGACCTTGTTAAGATCAAAAACTTTTGAAGATTGCACAGAAAGAACCCTGTTTTATCTATAATGCAAAAGTTTTCAGACAGAGCCATGTTGCCCATTCATTGTAAGCAACCCAGAGTATTTTGTTAATTTTAAATGTGTGTGACATAGGATAATGAGTTGATGCAATAATGTGGATTGTATTGCAGCCAATTTTTGAATTTCTTTGAAGAGAAGTAAGAAGAGAGAGTATTAGATTTTATAACGGGTCCGCTAGCTACTTCCACAAAAAGCCATAAGAAGGACAAGATTTGACTAATCGTGAAAGACATTTCGGTGGGAATTGTGAATTACAGTGAATTGTCTTCTCTACTTTTCCTCTATAAATTGGAATTAATATTTCTAGCTTGTGGTTAATAGCCCAGTGAAGTGGCTAATAAGAGCAGGCCCAACAGCTACATCCTAGAGAAACTCCCAGCTGAGTTTCTCTAGGATGT
>NW_020769317.1:28361498-28408748 GCF_900518735.1 Pseudonaja textilis
ACATCCTAGAGAAACTCAGCTGGGAGTTTCTCTAGGATGTAGCTGTTGGGCCTGCTCTTATTAGCCACTTCACTGGGCTATTAACCACAAGCTAGAATTATCCTAAGCTTCTGAATAGGTACTGTTGTATATCCAAAATCTGAACTGGCTTCATGTGTCACTATATTTTACAAACATTCTTTATTAAAATAATCTACCCCTTTGCTTAATTGTAGCAAATCTCATTATTGCCATGATAAAAATTGAAGATCACTCTTGATTAACCAAAGGAGTTCCATGCTTTCATTTCCGCTAGTTGTGTTCTCAATCCATGTACACTAGCAGTCCATTGGCCTAGACATATGTAAGAATGTGTTTGCATATATATCCTTGAAGAAGATTGCTAAAAAACAAAACAAAACTGCTTGCTCATTTTTCTTGGCAAGATATACTTAGTGTTATGTCAGCTGAACTGAATGAGCTGCTTGTCAAAAGCTTTATACCGGTTGCGATCCATCACTGAACCATTATTATGACCTTGTTGTGGTCTGTGATAATAAGCGGGAGTTTTCTAAATGAATGATTTTTATATCAAAAGGAAATAGCATTTTGGAGGAAGATTCCTAATTAGAATATGGAATAGGTAAGCCAAGTGCAATAGAACGGTATATTTTCATTTAATATTATGGTCAAAATGCACTTGGAAAAGGCATAAACTTAGATAGCAAGAAGAAGAATGAAGGACAGGGACGAAGGGAAGTTAGCTGAATAGACTATGTTCCATGATAGATTATCAATTAATGACTGCCCCTGAACTCAAAGTCATCTCATCTTTTACTTTATCTACGCCAGGGGTGTCAAACACAAAGCCCATGGGCTGCATCCGGCCCACGATGTGGCCTTTATTAAGGGACTCTGAAAGAGATCCAGAAACCATGACTTGTGTGTGTTTCCCTATTTTTATTATTTTTCAAATACAACTTTTTTGTTTTAAACCAATAAACACTCTAGTGTCATCTATCTAATCCCCTAGTAGCCAATCATTTGGGAAGTCCATAAGCAATTCATTAGAACTTTCCCCCTGAGTCTCTAATGACTGGAAGTTAGAAGCATTTTCGGATCTTTTGAGTAGCATATAGCCATCTCGACTCTGGATCACTGAAAATTATTCTAATTGCCTTTCATGGCTGTCTAAACCTGTGTCCTAATTTCCTAATTTACTCTTCATTTGCTTGATTGCACTACTTCTGCAGAAATGCTTCACAAGGAATAAATATGAAAGATTTCTGAAATAGGAAATAATAGGAAAAAAAACCACGAATAAGCAGGGAATTAGTTTAAACTTTAAACTAAAAAAATTAAGTATACTTTATAATAATGTAAGTACTTGTCGTTAATTGGTCCCAGGAGGTGCGATGAATACCAAAAATGATGAGTACGAAACACATTGTTTCTGTAAGGAATAATGTAGAGAGTCACAAGGCAGCTGACAAGTTCTAAATCATACATTGAGTACTAAACAAACAATGAGTACCAGGACAAACCTTTCACATCAAAATGTGTTGAGTACCAAATTTGATGAGTTTCAAAGCACTTGAGTACCAAGGTAACACTGTACTGCATATGCATAGTGGGGATGAATCAAACGCTTCTTTGGAAAAATAAATGGAAATGTGAGATATAATCATAAGGAAATGTTGTAACAGGAGACAATGCAAAGCAATCAGCGAGGGGTAATATGTGAAGCTGTCTCCGACTACAGGAGTAAATCACAATCAAATTTAGAATGCACACTGCTCCTATGTATTGGTTATGGCCTAAAATGAATGGAATGAATATGTCTGTATTTGAAGAACTTGTGTTTGAATCCACCGGACCGTTTCGGTGAATGCTTCTCTTCCATTTATTCAGCAGCATATTTCCTAAAAGAGCATGTGCTGTTTAATAATACTAGGTGTCTTATGAAGGATGCTTAAAGTTACTTCTGGATTAAGGTCTTGCAAAAAGAGGTATTCATATTTTTATTCCTTTGGATTTTGTTCTGATCAAAAAACAAACCCAGTGCTAATGAATACGCCAAAGTCTATATGCATTTTTTCCCGACATACTGAATTACTGTGGACTCAATGTCTTTGATGGGTTTTCCTTTGTTACTATGAAACAGAAGTATCTTGCTGGAATAACAGGTTAACAACATGTCCAACTACTGATAGCAATTAATACTGATGAATGTAGGAAAAAAAAAACATGGGTGTTTAGGGAACTGCTACAAAAAGAAATCTAAATAGAGTTATACCCCATTGTTGTGGATCAGTCTTGGTAAAATGCAGATATTTTAATCATGGGAATCTTGTGTTCAAGTTCCATCTGGCTGCAGGTACTGATATAAAGTATCTCAGATGCTTCAGCTATCTGTGTCATCCAATACATATAGATTATGTGGTAAGAATCAGAAACGGATTGGTGTGGATAATCCAGTCATCAATTAAGTCACCAAGGTAATGTATGAATTGGATTGTCTTCTTATAGAGGTAATCCTCACTTAGCGACTAAAGTTGAGACTGGCATTTCTGCTGGTAATTGGTATGGTTGCTCAGCAGGAAATCATGAAAGCGTGACTGACTTATGACATCACTTCTCATTTGATCATGGCGGACCAGCACGATCATTAAGTGAAACATCACATGAACACAATCTGCAATTTTACTTCTGCATTCTCCATCAACTCTACTTGTTGGAAACCCATTGCACTCACATAACCGCAGGATGCTGCAATAGTGGTACATGTGAAATGTTGCCCCCCACCCTCAAGCTGTTTTCTTTTACACTGCCATAACTTGAACATTGTTTAATGAGGCAGTTGTTGAGTGAGGACTATCTGCATCCAAATCGGTGGGAGTCACCTGAGCTGAATTTCCAAGCCATTGCTCTTGTTTCGGTATGGGTGATATTGCTCTGATATTATATTGCCCTGGAAAGGAAACACAAAGGTTGTCAGAGATTTCATAACTTCTGAATCTAGTTTGTTATCTTTAGACAGCAAGATTCTGAGAAAAGCTCGGAGTGGGTTGCGAAAGACGGTGGGGTGGGATCCTGCAGCACTTGTTTCCTTAACTCTCTCTGCTCAGATATTGACCAGTGGAATAAGGTAATTGAACAGCTTGGAACTCCCTGTCCAGAATTCATGAAAAAGCTCCAGCCCACGGTGAGGAACTACGTGGAAAACCGGCCTAAATATGCTGGCCTCACTTTCCCTAAACTTTTTCCAGACTCTCTTTTTCCAGCTGATTCAGAACACAACAAACTCAAAGGTAAGAACAACAGAGATGCGCGAAGCATGCATGGACTAGGACAGGAGTGTCAAACTCTAGGCCCGGTGTGCAGGGTGCTTAGATCTGGCTCATGAAGCCACCCCGGAAACAGTGGAGGACTGGCCTGCGGTGCCTCTATCGGTGAAAATGGAGCTTTCACACACACGGCCCTCCCAAGCTCCGTTTTCACTGGCAGGGGGTTGCAGGAGGCCGTCGCAGCCAAAAATGGAACTCGGGAGCCTGTTTTTGATGGTAGAGCACTCAGACCTCCATAAGCACCCCCAACACAAGTGATGTCAAGCTGGCCACCCCATCTTGGCCACCCCCCCTACCTGAGGTCAAACACAATCCTGATGCGGCCCTTAATGAAATTGAGTTTGACACCCTGAACTAGGTCAATGAGGGCAAGCTTGCTTTGCATTAGAAATGTAGTTATTGCATTTACATCCAAGACTCCCACCGGGGTGAAACCCATGGCAATATATATGGGATCAACCAGACTGTCTCCCTTCTGGTCACTGACTGGATGTGGATCTATGAAGCTTTACAAAGTGTCCTGCCTCGTGTCAGAGGAGCATTGTCAAATACATATCCCACTTCTGCTGAGACCAATGTTGAGGAAAGGGTCACTGACACAATTTCATTCCCTTTCTTTTCAGCTGTGATGACCCGGGGCGTGGCACAAAAAATAACCAAGTCACAAAAATAGAAGAAAGTCCTTTTAATGCCTCCAACTTGGCCCCAGTGTCCAATTATCCTCAGCAGGATATCACACTTTTAAAGAAAACAGTTTATGGAGGGAGTAAATGCAGTCCACACCCAAAGTAAAATTAATTTGAAATAAAAATCCCAACACACCACACTGAAGTAAATACTACGGCAGGCAAGGATGATTAATTGCAGACTTCTACCAGATAATGCAGCAAGCACAGTTGGGAGGAAGTCAAAACACAGATAAGCTCCGACAAGAATGCACACTTTGCTTCCAGCAACTTTGCCATGCGCAGTTGGTCCTTTTAATCCTCCCAACCAATCCTCCCAACTGCAGCCCATGAAGGGGATCAGGGCCCCTTCCTCCCCCATAGACCATGCCACTCATGTTTCTCCCTTATCCATTCCTCCCTGCATGGCCTAGGATGAAGAGAGGATGGGCCTTCCTCTGAATGCCCATCCAGCCTGTGCCCTTCCTCAGTTTCCTCCACAACCACCAGAGCCACACTCCGACTCCCTGTCAGCTGTTCCATCTCTCCCTCGGAGTCAGACAGTGGCATGACATCAGCCTTTAAAAAATATTTACAGGTAGTCTTTGACGTATGACCACAATTGAGCCCAAACTTTATGTCACTAAGCAAGACAGCAGTTGGGTTTTTTTTTTTAAACTTTATTTATACATGTTTTTTCTTCTTTAAAATACATAAGTGCTTAACAAGACAGTTGTTAATGGAGTTTGGCCCCATTTTATCACCTTTCTTGCCACATGTGTATCACTGTAGTTGTTAAATTAGTAGCATGGTTGCTAAGTGAATCTGGCCTCCCTATTGTCGGAAGGTTGCAAAAGGTGATCACATGACTCTGTATAAGCCTCATAAATATGAACCACTTACCAAGCATTTGAATTTTGATCACATGACCACGGGGACATTGCAGTGGTTGTAAGAGTGAAAGCCAATCAGATAAGTCACTTTTTTCAGTGCTGTTGTAACTTCGCAGGGTCATGAAATGAATGGCTATAAGTTGAGGACTACCTGTATACTGATGTACCCCAAATGATCTAAATCAGGGGTCTCCAACCTTGGCAACTTTAAGCCTGGCAGACTTCAACTCCCAGAATTCCCAAACCACCAAAGATCAGGGACCTCTGATCAAAATGGTGTTTTACATATCATATTTGAAAATGCTAAGCGGTGATGCAAGGTGGAGGTGAGATAGGTTTTTAATAAAAGTCAAGAGGGGACCATAACTGTGCTATCAAAGCCTTCCTGCCCAGTGGTAGGATTCTACATTTTTTCCTACCGGTTCTATGAGAGCGCGCTTCGCGCAGGCAGCACTCAAAAACCGCCTTCTGCGTCAGCGCTAGTGAGATGAGCTGCTTTTTAGTTCAGCTGAGGCGCAGCAATCTGCTCTGCTGCACGAATCAGCTGAGCTAAAAAACAAGGGAATATAGGCAGGGGTGGGATTCAAATTTTGTAACAATCGGTTCTGAGGGTGTGGCCATGTGACTGGGTGAGTGTGGCTTCTTCTTTTTTTTGCAGCACCCCCACTGTTTTTTGGGCCTCCTGGTCCTCAAGGCAGCCTCCTGGGGTGTGTGTGCATTTTTGCTCCCAGAAGTCTTCCCTGGGGCCCAGGAAGGGGAAAAATGGAGTCGGGGGGGGGGGCACGCAGCACTCTCCCATGCTCCGTTTTGGGGCCTCCTGCGCCTCAGGGGAGCCTCCATTTTTGCTCCCAGAAGGCTTTCCTGGGCCTCAGGAAGGAAAAAAAAAACTGAGCATTGGGGGGTATGCAGCACCCCCTGTGCTCTGTTTTGAGGCCTCCTGCACCTCAGGGGAGCCTCCTGGGGGGGGGTGTTTTTGCTCCCAGAAGGTTTCCTTGGAGCTCAGGAAGGAAAAAAATGGAAGGGTGGTGGTGGTGCGTCCCTCCTCCATTTTTTCCTTCCTGGGCTTCAGGGAAGCCTCCTGGGTGAAGCAGTAAGTAAGCAGCATAGCTGATCATAAGAACAGCTGATCATCGGGAGTGGGGGAAAAAAGAAATACTTTAAGGAGTGACTAGGAGGGGAAGAACACAGTCAGTCATGTTGGGCATGCACGCAATGTTTCACATGCACGATAAGGACTGACTGGGCGGGGAGGAGAGGGGTGGGCAGAGAGGGGTGGAGCCAGCCAGGGGCACGATTTGCTGGTTCTCTGAACTGCACAGGATCATAACCACCGGTTCTTTAGAACGGGTCTGAATGGTAGAATCCCACCCCTGAATATAGGACAGGGGGCAGGTGGTTGGGCCCAGTCAGAGGTGGTATTTGCCAGTTCTCCAAACTGCTCAAAATTTCTGCTACCGGTACGCCAGAACTGGTCCGAACCGGCTGAATACAACCTCTGTTCCTGCCCTTTTTTACATGCCTTGTATGCGGTACATATTTAAAGGGATGTTCTTTGCACAATTGTGGCCTCATCTTGATTTTTTTTTTTGATGTTCCAGGATGCGATAATGGCATCAGTCAACAATTATGACAGATTATCTTTTTCTAGTCTCCTCCCATACCTTTTGGTGATATATAGGTTAGTGTATCTACAAGGCAGGGATTATGCACACACACAGACTCATACATATACATGCATACTTGGTGCTGCCGGCCATAATTTCTTTCCTATTTTTACATACCTGTCACCAGAATAGGGTCATCATTGTGTCATCAAATGTCACTGGCTACAGGCTTGATTTAAAACCAGGCTATACGCTGATATGTTGTAGATAAATTTAAATGAGTGGTGAGAATGTCCTTGGAAATATAATTGCTATGTGAATATATGTGTTCATCATCTACTATTTTATCCCCATCTGTTTTTTTTTCCTGAAAATGTTTAATCCAAAGCTTCCAATTCCTACTATCAAAGGAAGGACAAGTAGGATTATTAAATATAACTACCGGGGATGGAAGTATTAATCTATACCTCTCCAGTTGTGCAGGGACTGGAAAATTCAGGGAGTTGTAGTTCCAACACATCTCTTGGTACCAGTTGGAGAAGGGTGGTGAAGTCTTTGGATTATATTGTTTAAAGACAAAGATGTGAATGTAGAAGAAGCCCAACAAATGGGGGGGAGGGGGGAGAAAGAGGAGTACAAATAGTATTATACACACTGATATATAAAGAAAACTATTATAATTACAATATGCATTTAAGGTTAGCAGTTGGAAGACAAGGATCATGTATATTCAATTGAATTATTATTGCTAGCATTGTATAAAAAGTATACAATACAAATACATTGTCCACAAAATATGTATAGTTGTTAAAGGAAAATTACAAATAAAACACACACACACACACACACACACACACACACACACACAAAGAAAAACACAAAATACTACTCACATATCATCACAAAATCTCCGGAACCGTAATCCTACAAACGTGAAATTCGGCACGTATATTCCTCTTGGCTTCTAGATGCTTGCTAAGAAAGGATTTTTCGAAATGACCATGAGATCATTAGTATTTCATATATTATTATTAACATGCTCTGGTGCTAAGGAGTTCAACTCCCCCTCCCCACCTGAAAAGAAATCTGTTCCAAATGCATATTTGGCATTTGCAGAGGAGAGGAGTTTCAGTTTCAGTTTCACAGTACCAAGCAACTTTAGTACAGAACAGTTGAGCTAAGCCATGCCTAGGCTCCTTGCTGTCTCCTTGCTCACACAGCAAAGACTTTCAGTTTCCAAACAGCCCTCAACTCTCTCACCCACTGACAGGACGCTAGCCAGATGAATACCTATGGATAGCAATAGCACTTAGATTTATATACTGCTTTATAGTGCTTTACAGCCCTCTCAAAGTGGTTTACAGAGTCAGCATATTGCCCCCAACAGTTTGGGTCTTCATTTTACCCACCTGGAAGGATGGAAGGCTGAGTCAACCTTGAGCCTGGTGGGATTCGATCTGCCAAATTGCAGTAGGAATAGCTTGCATTACTGCACTCTAACCACTGCGCCACGGAGGCTCCTTGGAAGTTGGTAGGCAGAGGCAGAATTTTTTTCCTTATTTTCTGCTCCAAAAACTTGCCCGATCACTATATATATATATATATGGATCTCTCAGAAAACACACACACACATATACACACACACACACACACACACACAAACACATAATAATCAATTCGTGTTATCTATTTGGAAAGGTTTAATTGTTGAGAGGCCCCTTACAGGCCTAAGCTGTAACTTGCATGACTCTCGGTATGAAACTTTGGTAGAAATTGTGAAGGCCAATAGTTCAAATGGGCTTGAATTGAATCTTGGTTAGTAGAAGGTGTTCCACCTTCACTTTTGGCAGGTTTGAAATATCAGTAATTGAAAACCACCTTGATAACCACAGTGCCAGATGAGATGTAGCCCTTGTCTGCAGAGATTTGAATAGAGATGATTTAAATGTAAATGAAATCCGTTGATTTGGAAAATAAACTTCCTAAGAAAATACAGATCGATGGGAAATGTTTTTATTTACAGCTCTGGGATCTACCAGCTTAAAATGTATATCAATTTTGAAGGCATAGATTCCTAAGGCTGCCTGCTGTGGCAATACAGAATGTTTGTTAATCCGCTACAATTTGCATGTCATTTATTTACACATATATTTATTTCCCTCATGATTCCTTCCACATCCAACTTCACTCCTGTGGTGAAACAAAAAAAAAGGAGGGGGATTAACAGGCGATTTAAAGCATAAAAAGATGTTTTTTTTTCTTTTGTTGCCTTCCTGAATTAAACTTGTAGATATATTTTTATGTGCATGAATTCTTCATCTAGTGTTAAAAAAAAAAAAGCTCCATCTCTCATAGCGATACAATCCAGGAACAATAAAGAAAAGTATCATTCAAAAAACTATTCCAACGAATACTTAAATCTTTGTAAGACTCAGTCAGGTTCGGGGTTGGTAAATGATACTACCTATCCCATGCAGGTTAGCCTAAGCAGGAATTCCCACATTCCTTACAATTGTATAATTCTTCTGATGCATTGCAATCTAAATTCTAGAGCAGCAAAAAGTCAGAACAATTTACAATACTTGGACTGCATGAAGGCTGCTTACCTATCTAATGGTAAATGGTAAACCAATTCACCTAGATCTGTTACTTCTTTCTCAGCACATCTGAACTATTTTGAAATCTGAACTAATGGACCCATCAGGGAAATTTGGGAATAGCACTCCTGAATGTGTGTGTGTGTGTGTGTGTAATGTTATATAAATAATAATTATTTTAGATATTTATTGTTCCAGCTTTCTTATATGCTACCCAGAGTCACTTGCGGTGAGACAGACAGCTATATAAATCTGATAAATAGGCACGTACACATTCACACACACAAATAAACCTGCATATTTTAGTTAAAAGAGTATGCAAACTGCATTAAGGAAAATGTATATTAGACAGCACTGTATACAAATATACGTATATTGTATACAACTATTAAAAAATAAAAATCCCAAAGTGATGTAGAAAAAAAATGAACTAAACAAAATAGGAAATGGAAAAAGGGGGACAATGACCTTTGTTCCTAAATCAGATATTCTAAAACATTAATTTTATAAACAGCTTCATCTTAAAATTGCTATTTCTGGCTTCCAAAAAGATCTAATTGAACCATCTATTAATTTTCTTGTTCTCTAGCAAAGGTGAGTTCTGCAGAACACCTTCAATATATGTATTGAAGCCACATAAAACTGTCTGGAACTTAGAGTCTAGATGCATTGATCTAACTACACTGAATATGGCATTGTAAGTCATTTCTCCATCCCTTCTTTCCCATACTGATGCATTTTCTGTTTTCATTGCTCCAGCTAGCCAAGCTAGGGACCTTTTATCAAAGATGCTAGTGATTGATCCAGCCAAACGGATATCAGTGGATGAAGCCTTACAGCATCCATACATCAATGTCTGGTATGACCCAGCAGAGGTGGAGGCGGTAAGTAGACTATTAGCTTTGAATAACTAGAACTTTGAATGTTTTAGTACTAACCTTCCTTGAACCCTCTTTCTGGTTGTTTTCTTTTTATTATTACAGTGTTAAGCAGCTCTTTTCAGGAGAATCAGTTGTTTCCCAAACCAATTATTAATCAGTGCCACATATTGTAGTTTATTATAAAACATTGGTATTGTTCTTCCCATTCCTTTTTTAAAAAAGTCTTAAAGTGGTTTGCGTTGTACTTTCTGTTCTCAACTTTCAGCAGATCTTAATATCAGTCTTCAATTGGTCTAGAACAGCTGTCATGTCAAGAAGTAGGGTCCCCAACGGCAGAGATGGGCAACCTATTTTCTAGACTAGGGGCTTACTTTTTTGTAGCCCTTAGAGTTCAATGACTGCATCATTATATTATTACCAATAAACGGTGACATTACTTTATGCCACTTTTATGATGAGAAACACAGGAAGCATCACAAAACTCAAATAGATTTAGTAGTTTAAAAAATGAAGAATTGGGGACCTTAGACTTAGAATAACTTTGTTGTCACTTTGAATGTACAGTAATCGGCATACATTAAACTGAAATTTCATTGCATACAGCTCTCAAAGGGTCACCACCTCCATTATAAACATGACAAAATAAATGAATACAAATTATGCATATGCCCACATATATTATACGATGCAGAGAAACAACACAGTTTAATTCAGATGCATGTATGTATATGGCGAGAAAAAAGCATCTTGCGAGGTTACCAGATGGATGGCATAGGGAATGAAGTTGTTACAGAATCTGGTAGTCCTGCTAGAAATACTTCGAAACCTCCTCCCAGAGGGGAGCAACAGAAACAGACCAAGAAGTGGGTGTGGGGGCTCTTTAACAATGCTTTGAGCTCTAAACACATAGCGCTTGTAAGCAGCTTCCTGAATGATGGGAAGTGAGCTTCCTGTGATCTCCTCAGCTGTCCTTACCACTCTCTGTATGGACTTTCTATCTGAGGCACTTCTGCTACCAAACCAAACAGTGATGCAGTTTGTTAAAATGCTCTCAATCAATGTAGGAAAAATGCTCCAAAAACCCTCCTTTCAATGACTAGCACCTAGGTACATTAAGACTTTCTCCTTCATGTAGAACCAGCTGTCTAGTCTGTAAATATCTGAGTAGATATGTTGAGAGTATCCCATAAGTGAGATTTGGAGGGCAGGAAACAAGATTGTCAATAGCACTTCATCCTGGAATTCAATTCAATAGTTTTATTTCTGGAGCTTCTTACAGTAAGTGAGAAAATGATGAAGACTGAGCTAATTTACTGGGCTTTAACTCAGAGACTTGCTAATACTAGATGCTGGTAGAGCAGTGGGTGGTTTCAATTTTCTTTATGGATTGGTTGTGTTGTTCTTAATAGATGCACCATAAACCACAGCGTGCTGAAGTCTGGATCTATAAGAAGGGTAGAATAAACAAAATAATAACACTATTATCTTCTCATTGGATGTTTGGCTGCCAGAGTGAGAATAAAAGCTTGGGTTTGTCTGCTGAAAAAGTTTGCTATCCTGATCAGTTGATCCAACTTTAATGTCTTACGTCTGCCTCTGCATTTCTGTGCACCTGAAAGATGAGTCCACCAAGATTTTCACTTAATGGCTTGAACGACCACAAGTCCCAAAGCCTTATAGAACTCACATATCAATGCAAGGCAGTTATAGTCGTACCAAGTCTACAAACCCACTTCTCTCACATAAATGATTGGGGTTTTATGGGAAACAAACAAAAGCATGACTTCTCTGCTTGTCAACACGTGGCATGCAGCTATGACTGGGTTTTACGTAGCCTCTGAGAAATATTCTAGGGAAAACCGTATTTCCCAGGAACGGCTTGCAATCTGGAATAGTAAGTAAATATTTCTAAGTGCCCCAGCGGGATTCTCTCTCTCTCTTTTTTGTAGTGTCCTCGCACTTCAGCTTACTGCTGCTCATAAGTCAGTCTTTATCCTCAGGTAGTTTCAGATTGTTCCCACTTCAAGGGATGAACCATCTCAGCAAGAAAGAGGCTAAGGGTGCAGTAGTAGATGCAATATAATGTTACGTGTAGATGCAGAGATGCCCCCAATTGCCTGAGGAAATGACAACCTTGAGGAGGAGGAAGGACTTCCAGGTGTTCAGACTGGATTTGGCATTTTGTCTACCTAGCGACTCCTTCCCAAGGATGTGGGAGAGGTAGAAGAGAAGAGTTGGAAGGAACCTTGGAGGTCTTCTAGTCCAACCCCCAGCTCAAACAGAAAACCTTATACATCATTTCAGACAAATGGTTGTCCAATTTCTTCTTACAAACTTCCGGTGTTGGAGCATTCACAACTTGTGGAGGCACGTTGTTCCATTAATTAACCATTCTGTCAGGAAATTTCTTAGTTCTAAGCTGCTTCTCTCCTTGGTTAGTTTCTTGTCCTGCCCTCAGGTGCTTTGGAGAATAGCTTGACTCCCTCTTCTTTGTGGCAGCCCCTGAGATATTGGAACACTGCTAACATGTCACCCCTAGCCCTTCTTTTCATTAAACTAGACATACTCAATTCCAGCAACCGTTCTTTACATGTTTTAGTCTCCAGTCCCCTAATCATCTTGGTTGCTCTTCTCTGCACTCTTTCCAGAGTCTCAACATCTCAACCCTCAATTTAACTGAGGGATAGTATCTTCAAATCTATTTTGTCCCCCCATCCTCTCCTGTTTCTTCTTCCTTTCATCAAAGTCTCTTTAGAGTATCTTAAAAAATAAAGGCCTTACAAACTAATAAAGGCCTTACAAAACACAAAATGGAGAAGATATTGAGGAACTGAAAGATCTGAATAATTACATAAATTATTTACAAAACACTTACCCTGGTCAACTGGAATAAAAATGGTTCTAGCAGAGCAAGAACCCAAATTTACTACACTCTGAACTGATAGAAGGACATGCCTAATGGACACGTTGATAGCTGATGGATAGAGAGGCCTCAGAGAGGCAGTTTTTCATTATCTCTGGTGATGATCCTGCTTCCCCTTGACCCTCACTGCAGTCCAGAGGAATTAGATGTCAGATCCTTTGCCTGAATTATTCTAAGGATGTGCCCATATGATGAAAGATCAGAATGGTCAACCTGTAAGGTTGGTGGAAAGATTACTGGGTAATCTGATTCCGACAACAAGGTGGTAGAAGAAAATTCTTCATCCATAATGTATCTAGTAGGAATGGGAATCAGCATTGTCCTTCTTCAGTACTAAAAACCATCTAAGCATCATTAACCCTTTTTTTCCCTGGTGGCGGGAGAAAGGGAGAAGAGCAACCAGGGTGATTAGGGAATTGGAGACTAAAACATATGAAGAATGGTTGCAGGAACTGGACATGGCTAGTCTAATGAAGAGAAGGACCAGGGGAGACATGATAGCAGTCTTCCAATATTTGAGGGGCTGCCCCAGAGAGGAAGGGGTCAAACCATTTTCTAAAGCATCTCTAGGCCAGACAAGGAATAATGGATGGAAACTGAACAAGGAGAGATTTAACCTGGAAATAAGGAGAAACTTTCTGATAGTGAGAACAATCAACCAATGGAAGAGAAGTTGCCCTCGGAAGTTGTGGGAGTGCCATCAGTTGAGACTTTCAAGAAGAGATTGGACTGCCATCTGTCAGAAACGATGTAGGGTCTCCTGCTTGGGCAGTGGGTTGGACTAGATGACCTATAAGGTCCCTTCCAACTCTAATTATCTGTTATTATCTGTTATCTTTCAGGGGTTAGTACCCAGTTACAGGAGATGCAATGAATCACAGGAAGCTTCTAAGATCCCCTGAAGAGAATCTTATAATCTTTCTCAGTGTTTGTGTTGCACTGGGAATGAATTCATTAGTGTTTATGTGATGTTTAATTGCCATTTGAGATCTAGGAACTGTGGAGTACTGAGTTGTACGCATGTGTGCATGAATGCATGCGGGTAGTGGTGGGATTCAGCCAGTTTGCACCACTTTGGGAGAACCGGTTGTTAAGTTTCTGAGCAGTTTGGCGAACTGGTTGTTGGAAGGAATAATTAGGGCAGAGAACTGGTTGTTAATTTATTTGAATTCCACCGCTGCATGCGGGCACCTCTAATAATTTATTTTAGCATGTTGTAATAGAGTCATTCGATTTCCTATTTTTTTAGGGTTTGCAACTTTGTCTTCTTCCCACTATCTTTTTTTAAAGTAGTTTCTGAAGGCCTTCCTAACTATTCCACCAACAAGGGAAACTTAATAGCAAAATAAATCAATAAAACAACAATTTCTTGCAATTTTGAGTTGGAAATCACAAGAACCTCTCTGAAAATCTCTCAGAAACAAGTGGAATTTTTAGTGACCTCACCTTTTTGTTCCAGGGGATTATTTGACATGTGTGAATCCTTAAGGTTCTCTCCATTAGAATTGCTAAGAGATTGGAACTTGCTCCTTAACCTTTATTTACCTATATCTTAAATTTAATCTTATTTTGGGGGGTGGGGGGTGGAAGGGAGGGAAAATCAGTCACAAGAGAGTTGACATTTAATTACTTGCTTGCTTCCCAGCTTTTTCCATTCTCCGAATTCCCTAATTTTAATCCAACTTCCTATAAGTCTCTTCTATGTTTGATAAGGGAGAAAGTACCTGCGTTTACTTTATTCTAAGAGTTGCAGATGTTGTACTGTAATAAACATACCAAAAAATAAAATGAATAAAAACAACCTGCCGAACCTCTTCATTTGAGATAGAAATGAAAGGCGAGAAATGCATAACTTTGTAAACAAAAGCAGTGTTAAGTCAATTTAAAATCCTGGATACATACAACTTCCTTCTCTTGGGTCAAAAATGATAATGTTGATGCGCGATGTTCTGATTCTGGATGCCTTCAAAGAAGTGGCTGCTTCCTTTGGTTTTGAACTTAACCCTGATATTCAGACAATGTCCTTAGCTGACTATTTTTGATTTAAAGCAGGATAGTAGAGTAGAAACTCTGCCTTTAAGAATAGTCGGAGCCAACTATTAAGGTTTTAAATATAAACATCAACATTTCTTCCCCGTAGGTGACACTACCTTAGCAGAATTTTTCTGGCCTAGTAGCTAAGTAGGATGAATGGGAACCTTCCAGGAACCAACAAGACTGTAGATTAGATTGGGAAGTTGGAAGAAAACCTCATCCCTTAAGAAGACAAGTGCAAGCCACATCTGTATTCCTGCTAATAAAATTACATGGATGTGTTTATGAAGCCACTCGGACAGTGGTGGCTAATCTTTTTCGGCTCATGTGCCAAAAATTGTGTGCGCACTGGTGCACATGTGCTTACATGCCAGCACCCAGAAGGCAATGTGTGCCTCCATGTCCCCTGTGCATGTGTGTGCAATCCCCACTGCTGGCCCCCCACACTGCCGCCCCCTTACCTGTACTGCAGCTGATTTTCGGCCAGTTTGAGACCTTTTTCAGCCTCCCAGAGGCTTGAAAAAAGCCTCTGCAGGCTTTGCAGGATGAATAATAGGCCCATTTCATCACTTCCAGTATTACAGGAAGTGATGAAATGGACCTATTTGGTCTGAAAAGCCTGCAGAAGCTTTTTTCAAGGGAGGCCAAAAAAGGCCTCAAACCAGCCGAAAATCAGCTGTGAGGCATGCGCATGCGCAGTGAGGTAAGTTTGCCTGCAGCTCGAATGCCGGCACAAATGGCTCTGTGTGCCACCTGTGGCACATGTGCCATAGGTTCACCACCACAGCACTAAGATGTATGTTTTCAGTTGACAGAGATTTTAATACTTTTAATAGGCTAGGAATAATGAATAGTTAGACAAAGGAAAGTTGTTCTGTACAAATTGGTTTAATGTGGCTCCACCTAGCTGAATCATTCAAAACTCTAGCAGTCAATTTTGAACACGATAAGGGCTTTTGCAGTGTGTTCAAGGTCAGTCCCTTTGTGTATTGGTGCTTCATAACTCCATAAGCTATAAGAGGATTTCATCCTAAGATGTGGTGGGGGGAGCTTGAACTGTTAGTTTGATTTATTGTAGCTGTTCAGGATCTCATAGTTTTAGTTTTTGGTTAATGCATTCTCTTTGTCTTTCAGTGATCATTAGAAACAGATAAATCAAATGATAATACTTTGTGCAAATCTGTCATCTTAAACCTTCACTTTTCTGATGCTATTTCCCACAGTGCCTGTCTAGGATGTATCCACCATTCTTTAACACTCAGCAGAAATGCCAAAAGGGTGGCTTAGATAAATTGTGTGTAATGATAGAGGTCAGAGAGCATGTGACTGAAGAACATTGTTTATTTTATTTTATTTATTTGATTTGTCAATCACTTACAAGATAATAGGTATAAGTATATACATAGTTATGAATACGTGAAATGGGTACATATAAGAAAAATAAAAAGAAACAATAGGACAGGGATGGTAGGCATGTTGGTGCGCTTATGCACGCCCCCTACAGACCTCTTAGGAAAGGGGTGAGGTCAATAGTAGACAGTCTAAGGTTAAAGTTTTTGGGGTTTGGGGAAGAAACCACAGAGTCAGGTAGAGTATTCCAGGCATTGACCACTCTGTTGCTGAAGTCATATTTCCTACAATCAAGTTTGGTGTGGTTAACCTTGAATTTGTATCTATTGTGTACTCTTGTGTTGTTCTGGTTGAAGCTGAAGTATTCATTGACAGGTAAGTCATCGCAATATATGATTTTATATACCATACTTAGATCAGACCAAAGACGGCATAATTCAAGGTTTTCTAGGTCTAGAATTTCAAGTCTGGTGGCATAAGATATTCTACAACGAGTAGAGCAGTGGAGAACACTTCTTGTGAAATATTTCTTGACTTTCTCAACTGTGCTAATATCAGATACATAATGTGGGTTCCAGACTGATGAGCTGTATTCGAGTATTGGTCTAGCAAATGTTTTGTATGCTCTAGTTAGTAGTGTGATATTACCAGAGAAAAAGCTACGTAGGATTAGGTTAACAACTCTTAATGCCTTTTTGGCTATGTAGTTACAGTGGGCTCTAGCACTTACATCATTAGAGATGAGTATTCCAAGGTCTTTTACAGAGCTTGGATCATCAACAAGGTCTTGACTATTCAGCTTGTATTTTATTTTCTGATTTTTTTTTTGCCAATATGTAAGACAGAGCATTTATTTGTTGAGATTTGAAGTTGCCATTTGTTTGACCATTCTGATACATAGTCAAGATCTTTTTGAAGGGTAGCAGTATTGTCTGTGGTATTGAACAGCTTTACATCATCAGCAAAGAGAACACAGTTGCTCTTAATATGATCACAGAGGTCATTTATGTAGAGTATGAAGAGAGTTGGTTCTAGAACATTGCCTTGGGGGACACCACTATTGACAGGTACAGAATTTGATAGGACACTCCCAATTTTGTCCATTTGTTCTCTGTTTGACAGGAATGCTTCTATCCAGTTATGCAGTTGTCCAGAGATACCATAAGATTTTAGTTTTAGGAGTAGTTTGTCGTGTACCACTGAATCAAAGGCTTTACCGAAGTCTATGTAGATTGCGTCTATTGCTTTGCCCTGATTGAGTTGTGTAGTCCATATGTTTTTGCAGTGTAAGAGTTGCAGATTACAGGATAGTTTTTTTCTGAAACCAAATTGTTTATTGGAAAGTAGGTTGTTTGTCTCTAAGTGGAGGATAATGGATTGGTTAATAATTGATTCCATGACTTTACAGGTGATGCAGCATAAGGAGATTGGTCTGTAATTTTCAACTAGGCTGGGGTCTCCCTTTCTGAAGATGGGGATGACCGTGGCTTGTGACCATAGGTTAGGCAAGGAGCTGGTCCTTAAAGATTTTTCAAAGATTATGCTTAGAGGTTTGGCTATGGCAGTGGATAGCTTTTTTAAGAAGTAGGCACATATTCCGTCCGGTCCAATAGATAGAGATGGTTTTAGATTGCGTAGTGCTTTTTCAACATTGTCTTCTGTGAAATCGATATGTATTAGATCATTGTAGTTTTCTGTGGTTCGGCTAGAAAATACTGGGCATGATCCATTGCTGTTTACAAATACTGAGCCAAAGAATGCATTAAAAATGTAGGCTTTAATGATGTCGTCGTTGCAGTCTTTACCATTAGGTCTTATCAGGGGTGAGGACCTTGAGTCTTTTAGTTTGTTGTTTACAAAATTGTAGAAAGCATGGGTGGAATTGGTGCGTAGAAGGTTTTCCTCTTGTTTGATGTGATAATTGGTGCATTCAGTGTTTATCTGGTGGCATAAATTTTTGTATCGGCTTTTGAAATTGGCAACGTGACCAGATATGTTTTTCCGTCAGAGTGATCTCTTTTTGGATTGAAGTTTCCTTATTGTTATGGGTAATCTGGTTTTTTTTTTGTTTGTTTTGGGAGTTGTTGTTGGTACATATAGTTTGATGACTCTTTTGACTCCAAATTAAAATATGTTGTAATGGTCTTCAACAGTATTGCAACCAGTGAATAGAGATTGCCAATCAAGGGATAAGAGATCGTTATCTATAAGATCATAGTTGCCTTTTTGGAAGTTATAATTGGGGATTGCGTCATTGTGATGATTTTCGTGTGGGAGTATGTTGAGACAAAAGTCAATCATATTGTGTTCACTGTTGGAAAAGGGTTCTTTAGTTTATATTCCATAAATTAAATTCAAACTATTGCAGAAGATAACATCGAGGCAGTTGTTTAGTCTAGCATTGTTGATTACTAGTTGTTCCAGTCCCAGATTTGTAATAGCATTGTAGAAGGTTGCATGTATGGGTTCAGTTGTACATTTGTTTAGGGTCCAGTCAATATGAAGTAGATTGAAGTCACCAAGAAAGATAAAAGCATGTGGGCAGGATGTTTCCCATGTTAGTAGTGAATTTAGCTTGTTTACATGTTCGATGTCATAATCAGATGCTCTGTAACATAGTAAGAATCGAAATGTGATATTTAAGGATAGTTCACAGATGATTAAGGATAGTTCACAAATTGTCTTCTTCTACAACAACAGAATCTATAGCTGGGCTGCAAAAATCTGCATGCCCACCAGAGAGCAGTAAATATTTTCAATCCCTTGCCCTCTTCTCTTTGCTGCCAGCTAGTGTTTGCCTGCATTTGCGCAGCTCAAATATTTTTCATCTACCACATTCCTTCAGAGATAACTGTCTGGGACTAAAGGTCAAAGAAGCCGGGTTGGGCCTAAAACCCAAGATAGATGAGCTTACCATTTTCTTTTGCCTCCATCCCAGTTTCTGATATTCCTTTGCCTCCACTCATTATCTTCCCCTTCCCCAAGAAACAATTAGGCTGGGAAAAATCCAATTTTGTCTATATCAAAATACTGGTTGACGTTCATCCTTCCAGGCTAATAGAAATACTGGTGTGACACCTGTGCCCTTTAAAGCTTCCTTCTTATCTGTCATCAAGCTACTCTGGAAGGAATTTGGTGTGATACAATTACTTATATGAATGTAGCATGCATAATCCCGTGAAGACAGATAACTTTTGTACAAATACTCACCCCAAGGTGCTATGATGATTGTAGAAATTGCTAAAATAAACTTGGAATAGAACTCTCTGATAACAGCTGTGCAACTAGAATGACGTCTAAACAAGTCTTACTTAATTTACCATTGTTTCTGTTGGAGTCACTGAAACTTGGTTGGTGAAGAACATTTCTTACAAAGTATGATGTTAATTTTTTTATTCACAATTTTCTAGTTGCATCAAAGTTATGTCCACTTGGTCCTCGGGAACCAAGACCAAGTGATATTGTCTGTCAAGGTCTGGCATTTCGACTCCCAAGTATTGAAGTATATAAGTAATATAATGATTATAAGATCAGGGACCAACAACATTTAGAAATGTGCAACACAAAGATAAAATCAAAGGAATGAGATTAAACATTAAGATATAATACATATATACATACATATGCTTGTGTGCATGCGAATTACTATTAAAACTCTCACCTCTAATCTTACTTTTGTGTATACTTGCTATCTTAGTATTTAATCTCACCCCTTTGATTTTACTTTTGTGTTGCATATTTTTTTAAATGTTGCTGGTCCATTACTAAATATAATATATATATAATAAATATAAAATAAAATGTAACATATACTACTATAATTGTATATTCATTAGCAGTACAGATCTAAAGTATTACAACTTACAAAATAAAAGTGCATATCACCTAAAAAAAGATAATTAACACATAATGAACTTGAAGTGGTGAATAAAACAGGTTATCCCTGTGGCCTGTTGTGCCTTATTTTCATCATCGCAACACAGAATCTGACTACCGGGCAAGTGACAAATTATTTTGAATCTTCTAGGAGCTGATTCACATAGAAATAGTCTGACCTTCCTGAGGATTTACCTATTAGGGTCAAATGTAAGCTGACCTGATATCTCCATGGGATTTGCAGTGTAATAGTATGTAAGAAATGGATTCAATTTTCTTGTCACCACCTAGGCAGGTACGCTTAGTTAATGGGATTTTGGAGTGTCTGCCTTGCTGCAATATGATGCTAAGATATTATGTCTGACTTTGAAAAATGGCATCTTCAGCCTGAGGAAAGTTAGATTTTGTAAGTATTTTGCTGGTTCCCCATTGCTCTTGTTTATCCAATTTCTACCATGTTGAGGCAACTTATTAATTTTGGCCTGACTCCATGTTTCTTATTTTTGGGGTGAACAATTTGTTTGGCTTGGCCATACCCTACGCTAAATAAAGAATCATGTGGAAAATTAGGAATTGTGTAGAAACCTCTGCTCCATGGCTGTTTCTGGGAAGAAGGAAAATTATTAAAACTAGAGGAGTCAGTGTGAGCGGAAAGAATTGGATTTTCAGCCGGTACTTTATCCTTCTCCTCCATGTTCCTGTGGGAAATGATCAGGCTGAGCGTAAGGCAGGAGTCAAACAAGTCATCAGTCATGAGACATGGCATGCTCACAAGAGATTTAAGTCCAGCAAATCTTGAATCCCTTTCTATTCTAAACTCCCACTAATTTCCCTTGACTGTTACTAGTTCAGATTCTTGTATAGAGAGATTAAGCTTACCGTAATGTCTGGATCGCCTGATTTGCCTGGTGTTGAGAGTTGCACTTGTGCACCATCAAGGATTTGAGCCAGGGGTTTCAAACTCAAGGCCCATAGGCATGATCTGGCCTGCGGGGTGTTTAGATCTGGCCCATAGATCCACCCTGGAAACAGAAAAGGACTGGCCTGCAGTGCCTCTGCCAGTGAAAAAGGAGCTCGGAAGGGCTGCATGTTATCCGCCCAAGCTCCATTTTCGGCCACAATGGCCTCCTGCCACCTGTGCGCCCCTCCCCCCAGCTCCATTTTCACTGGCAGGAGGCCGTAGCAGATGAAAACAGAGTTTGGGAGCCCATTTTCACTGACAGAGGGTTTGGGCCACCATAGATACCCCTGACACAAGAGACATCAAGCTGGCCACATGCACCCTGGCCATGCCCACACCAGCCCCCCAAGGTCACACACAATCCTCAATGAAATCGAGTGTAACACCCCTGATTTGAGCCAATGACTTGGCCTCAAAAAGTTTTAATATGTCAGGAATTAATTATCTCCCTCCACCCCACAAGACACCCTGTGCTACTTCTCCGGGTCTCTGTTTAATGACCTGTGAGATCATTTAACAACTGCAATCTGGAGTGTCAGGATTGTGATTATTGAGAGAAAAGAGTGATGGAGTGTCTCACTTAATGGCTGTCTCACTCAATGACTGAGATTCTCTGGTGCAAATTGAGGGTTATCTGTAACTCAAATGCATTAAGGAAGCAGCAAATTAAACAGAAGGACAAATGTTTGATTTAAAGTATTTAGTGTCAACGTATCTGATTTGGACACAAAACCATCAGAATAAGCGCCATAAATAGTAGTGAGAGGAGGCAGGAGCATTAAAAATATAAACCAGTATTAGAGCAAATGCCTTTGATTTTGTGCCAAGATCTTGACCTAGTGGCAATGCCCCTATAGGTAGCTTCTTGGGATTCATAGTGCCAATGGTGTAAGTGAAGAGGTGGTAGGCTAGCTGGTATTCCATTTAAGAAGCAGAGCTTTTATCCAGCTAAAATTTCTTTTTATATGTCCATTAAATTTTTACGATCTTTTCACAGCCTCTAAAAAAGCAGTAAAATTAAGATGCCTCGTTCAAAAGGTAGTGAGAATAACAATGTAGAGAAATAGATGGGTGACAAGGCCCTTATACTTTTAATAGTTTTAAAACATGTAGACTCTGGAGGTTTTTCTTTAAATGCCAGGTGATAACCTATGGCTAATATGAATGATTACTCAGAATGACTGACGTGTAGGTGGAAGTCAGGGTTTTCTCTTTAGAGACTGATTTGTAAGGAAGTACAAGCCAACTCTAACCTGCCTTTGCATATCTGGCTCATTAAGAATAGACTGGCTTTTGACTTACCAAGGATGTGTATGCTCTCCAAGGAACCTTGGCCATCTTATAAAATAACTTAAGCTTTTGAGATCTGGACAAGGTGAAGTTTTCCTAAATTTGGTCTTACAGCCCTCTTTATGCTTTGCAGGGTATCGTTTGTCAACATTATTCAGCATTAATATGCAAAGTCAAGATTGCTTTGAGCTTTTTTTTAATGAATAGTGACTTACTTATTTCCATATCCATGGAATACAAGTTGAACTTTTGGAAAATAATTATTGAAACGTGTGCTATTGTGAACAGATGCCAACCTGACTTCTCAACTGATCAGATTTGCTCCTATTCCCTTTTATAAAGGCAAAAATGAGTTACCCTTGTTTACCTCAATACCCTCATACCTGGTGCAAGAAGATTTTAAGTAGCATTTAAGTGACAAATGTGATTTTTAAAATATGCTAAAATAGACTTAAGCTAGTGGGGATCTTCCTAATCATTCTGGAGGTACCAATAGAAGGGAATATTTTGGTAACCCAGTTGGGCAATGCAACATCTGCAAGAAAAGAACCGAAACTTGAAAAATACCAAGTGATTAGTAGATTAGCAGAAGATCCTATCTGTACCCCGTTTACATACTTGGCCTTTTTAAACCCAGTTGTTGTTAATTTTAGTGTTTTAACATACATTAAAGCAGTAGTTAGTAGATTAGCAGAAGATCCCACCTTTACCCAGTTTACATATTTGTCCTTTTTAGATCCATTTTGCTGTTAATTTTAATGTTTTAACATTTAATGTTCAATGTTTATAATGTTTTTTTATATTGTTACCGGTATTTTATGACGTAAGCTGCCCAAGTTGCTTGATAATAGAATAAATATAGAGCAGCACCGAGCAGAGCAGAGAAGAACAGAACAAAACAGAACAGAATATAATAATAGCATAGCATAGCACAGAACAGAACATAATAGGATAGTATAGCATAGAACAGAACAGAACAGAACATAATAACAGGATAGGATAGGATAGGATAGGATAGCATAGAACAGAACAGAACATCATAATAGGATAGCATAGCATAGCATAGAATAGAACAGAACAGAATAATAGGACAGCATAGCATAGAATAGAACAGAACAGAACAGAATATAATAATAGAATAGCATAGCACAGCATAGCATAGAATAGAACAGAACAGAACAGAATATAATAATAGGACAGCATAGCATAGAACAGAATAGAACAGAACAGAACATAATTATAGGACAGCATAGCATAGAATAGAATAGAACAGAACAGAACATAATAATAGGACAGCATAGCATAGCACAGAATAGGACAGAACAGAATATAATAATAGGACAGCATAGCATAGAACAGAATAGAACAGAACAGAATATAATAATAGAATAGCATAGCATAGCATAGCATCGCATAGCATAGAATAGAATAGAACAGAACAGAACAGTTTTATTTGACTAAGTGTGATTAGACAAACAAGGTCATATGGGCGGCATATAAACTTAACAAATAAAATAATATGTAACATGAAGTCCATTACATTGTCCTATGCATATACTACGAGCCTGTGGCCAAATGTGAAATAAGTAAAGCCTTGAAACTTGCTTTCTCCTTATTGCCTTAATTTATGTGTCAGCCTCTAGTGAGAGACGCCCATTTTGGAAAAATCAAATCAGATGTATGACAAATATGTTCAAACAACACAGCCAAATAGTGGCGAATATACCTTGCAGGGTTAAAGGATCAGTATCAGCCCTTTAAAAATGCACTGGTTATTTTCATTTCAGTCTGTTTTCTGACAAAAAATGCTCTTTGAGGAGTAATGAAGAAGACAGGGGCTGTAGGGCTGTGCGTGGTTATAATTCAGGCCTTGTGATTTTAAATGCTTGTTCAGCCACGAAATGCACTGGGTGGCTTCAGGCCAGCCATTGTCTCTTCAAATAATTCCTGTTGCATAGTGATTGCTGTAGGACCTTTTTCAATTTTGTTTTTTTTTCCTTGTACTTGTAACATGGCGAGAGAAACGAATCTTGCAAGTTTACCAGACGGATAGTCTAGGGAACAAAGCTGTTGCAGCAGGCCTGTTAAACTCCTGGCCTGTGGGCCGGATGTGTCACGCGCTGGGCATGCCCACGCCCGGTTTAGCAAAGGAGGAAAAAAGTCCCGATATGTCATGTGACACCGCTGTAATGACATGAGCTTGACACCGCTGTGTTACAGAATCTGGTAATTCCTGCTAGAAATACTTTGCAACCTCCTTCCAGAGGGGAGCAACAGAAACAGACCATGAAGTGGGTGCATGCTTTGAGTTCTAAGCACATAGCGCTTATAAGCGGTATCCTGAATAATGGGAAATGAACTTCCATCCATATGGCTCCTATGGCACCTTTCCATTGTTTGACAAACATACAACAGACACTTGATCCCTATTTACAACAAATAACCTGTGAAGATGCTCACAAACATGTCTACTTATCTTGAGAAGCAACTAAGTATAAATTCTGCAACACCCATGCCCTGTTTCCCTGGAGAACGGAGGGTGTTATAGATGTCTTTGTTTTTCAGATTAAAAGTATATAAAATGTTATTACCTATTATATGAACACATTTAGTCTTTGCAATGGTGAGAGGATCTCAAATTCCAGGCGAAGGGAATTGGTCAAGCTAGAAGTCAACACAATCCCAAGGCTTTTCCTTTTAATTTCCTTGGCAACCGTAGCCATGGTTACCAGCATCTGTTTGAAGATGTAAGGGGCAAGCCAGTTCAATAGCAGCAACCAAGCCCATGTATTAATATAATTATTTTATAATGTGTTGTTTTTAATTAAAAAAAATGTTTGGGACCAATCTGATTTTTAAAAAGATGAGATGAAATTAAGCGAGGACCAAGTTTTGGATGGAAAACTACAAATTAGCAGAGAAGCTCTCTACTTACAGTCATTCCTTTACCAACCTTTTGAATTTACGAGAGTACTTGAATGCCCTCACGCTTATGGCCACTGCAGGTCAAAATTCAGCTGCTTGGCAACCAGCATGACTTCACAACAATTGCTGTTGATTGTCAAGGTGACTCCTTGCTAAAACGATTCATTTTTAAGAACTCCAGTGATGTGCTTAACAACCATTTGAAAAGTTGTAACAAAAAAGGGCATAAAATCGGGTACGACTCCCTTAGCAATCACCTTACTTAGCAATAGAAATTATAGAATAGAATAACAGAGTTGGAAGGGACCTTGTAGGTCTTCTAGTCCAATCCCCTGCTTAGGCAGGAAACCCTACAGTACTTCAGACCAATGGTTATCCAATCTCTTCTTAAAATCTTCCAGTATTGGTGCATTTACAATTTCTGGAGGCAAGTTGTTCCATTGATTAATTGTCCTCGTTGTCAGAAAATTTCTCCTTAGTTCTAGGTTGCTTCTCTCCTTGATGAGTTTCCATCTGTTGCTTCTTGTCCTGCATTCAGGTGCTTTGGAGAATAGCTTGATTCCCTCTTCTTTGGGGCAGCCCCATAGATATTGGAAGACTACTATCATGTCACTCCCCTAGTCCTTCTTTTCGTCAAATTAGACCTGCCCAGTTCCAGCAACCGTTCTTGATATGTTTTAGCCTCCAGTCTCCTAATCATCTTAGTTGCTCTTCTCTGCACTCTTTCTCAAGTCTCAACATCTTTCTTACATCGTGAACGCAAGAAATGGGCTTCTTCATCTTGCAATCTACTTGCACTTAAAGGTGCTACATAACCTACTAAAATTGCTTCAAAGGCTAAAGTGTGGCTCACAGTAAGCTGTCTCTGCTTCTCCTCCTCCTCCTCCTTTTGGAGACAGATTTTCTAGAAGAAAAAAAGGCTACAGAGATCTTAAGCCTTTTCCTTTGCTTTATATTCTTCCTCTTGAATGGACAATTTAGTGCCTCAGCTGATGTGACCTCCTATTTAGTTCAGTCCAATTTTCTCCTCCATCCATCCATGAGGTCAAAACCTAGAGAGGAGCTATCAAAGGAAGAAAGAGAGAGAGAGAGAGAGAGAGAGAGAGAGAGAGAACAAGTGCATCATTTTGGATGAGATTTCACGTTTCTTTTTCTTTTGTTTGGCTCTTCTGTTCCACCCCTTCTCCCCTACTGCCCTGTGACTTGCGCTCTCTGCTGTCTCACTCATTAATAAATGCTAGCTATAGTTCTAACAGTGCGTGGGAACGATCAGCTATCAGACTTCACAGGATCGATCCCAAGTTTTCGTCTGTCTGGGCCTGGCTTGCATGCTTCACTCTTTAGATGAGCAAAAGGAACTCTCTGACTGGGTTTTCAAGGGCTGGGTTAGATCTGGTTGAGGCACAGATTAGATTAGATTAGATTGGATTAGATTAAATTAGATTAGATTAGATTAGATGGTCAAAGAAGGGGCATAGTCTTCAGTATACCTTCTCAGCTTGCAAATAAATTCCAGATGAATGAGATGCATTTGCAAATAGCAAGGATCTGAGACTTAAGATTCTATAGGAAATTGCCAGCATTTTGAATTGGACCCAGAAGCAAACCAGCAGCTAGTATAGTTTACACAATATTTGTGCTATTCTGCTATAACAGCTTCTTCCTGTACTTTGCATCAGCTATAACATCCAAGCAACCTTCAAGTCCCAGATAGAGCAAATTATAGTAGTCCAATGCAAGATGATAACTGCATGAGTCATTGTGGTCAGATAATAGATAAACAGAGTTAGAAGGGACCTTGTAGGTCATCTAGTCCAACCCTCTGCCCAAGCAGGAGACCCTACACCATTTCTGACAAATGGCAGTCCAATCTCTTCTTGAAAGCCTCCATTGAGGAAGGTCTCACAACTTCTGAAGGCAATTTCTGTTCCATTGGTTGATTGTTCTCACTGTCAGAAAATTTCTCCTTATTTCCAGGTCGAATCTCTCCTTGTTCAGTTTCCACCCACTGGCCTTCAGGTGCTTTAGAAAATACCTTGACCCCTTCCTCCCTGTTGCAGCCCCTCAAATATTGGAAAACTGCTATCCTGTCTCCCCTGGTCCTTCTCTTCACTAGACTAGCCATGCCCAGTTCCTGTAACCATTCCTCATATATTTTAGTCTCCACTCCCCTAATCATCCTGGTTACTCTTCTCTGGAATCTTTCTAGAATCTCAATGTATTTTTTATAATGTGGTGACCAAAACTAGATGCAGTACTCTAGGTGTGGTCTTATTAGGGCTTTATAGAGCGGTATTAGTACCTCACTTGGTCTTGATTGTATCCCTCTGTTAATGCAACTTAGGATTTTGTTGGCTTTTTTGGTTGCCTCCACACACTGCACAAATCATGCTTGGTTCATGTTTGCGGAGCTTTTCATTTCTTAACTATTTTGGCACCCAAGTTAAAACTGAGTTCAAAACTTTTGTTTTATGTCCCCAATTTAACTTATTCCATTGATCTCTCTATGTTTTAATTCACAGCCACCTCCACAGATCTATGACAAGCAGTTGGATGAAAGAGAACACACAATCGAAGAGTGGAAAGGTAATTATTTTTTAACCCATACAAGGTATAGGATCTGATTCTGCACTTGATATCTGTCCTTGACTCTTGGCTTCTCCACCTCCTGGTGCCTCCTGCACTCCATGGGGATTGAGTATGCACTCGGAGCATGTTCAGTAATTCTTGAGAAGTTTGAGAATGTGTTGGAATATTAGTCACTCGGGTTGGCAGTTAGGGTGTTGGTTTGAGCGCCGAACTTGGCAATTTTTTTTTTTTTTTAGCCTTTTCTACTTTCATTTGGGACATTTAGGAAGATACAATGAGTTGGCCTAATGTCTTCGCAGAAGAAACACGTGATCACAAGAAAGCTGTCATGTCATAATCAGAACCAGTCCTACCATTGGGCATAGTTGATCATAGATTCAGGCATCAGATGCTGAATTTCTTATTACTAAATTTCTAATTACTCCCTTAGTAATGCTATAGTTACTGTAGGACAGAATTGTGTTCACTATGCAACCTGCACTGGATTCCTAAATGGTTTTCAGATGCAATACAGATAGTCCTCGCTTAGTGACCGATCGAAGTTACAACTACCCCCCAAAGGTACTTACAAACTGGTTCCTGAGTTCCAGCTGCTGCCTCATTGCCCCACTGTGGTCATAGGATCGCATTTTGAGCGCTTGGCAATTGGCTCACATTTATGGATGTTTGCAGCATCCCACAATCACCTGACCACAATTTTGCTGGTTTCCGGCATTCCCTTCTGGTTTCCAGCAAAAAAAAAACCCTTTGGATAAAATGGATTCATTTAATGGCCACTGCATTTGCTTGATGGCTGTGATGTTCATTTAACAACCATGGTATTCACTTAATGACCATCATACAAAGGTCACAAAATCATGGGGCCATCATGTGGTGATCCACTTAACTACCATACAACTTGGTAGTATGGTACAGACTGGAGAGTAATTCCAGGCTTAATAATGGTTGTAAGTCGAGGATTTGTTATATAATTATCATACTATGCAATAGCTGGTGCTGAATTACAGTCCCCCTGCTCATCCAATTGGTTTCAGCAGGCGTGGTACAGTGGTGGGATTCAATTATTTTTTTACTACTGGTTCTGTGGGTGTGGTGCGGCTTGGTGGGCATGGCTTGGTGGGCGTGGCAGGGGAAGGATACTGCAATATCCCCATTGCCTCCCCACCTCATTAACCTGCTTTCCAGCTCCGTTCTCCTGGGCAGGACAACAAAAGACGACCCAGCCGATCAGCTGGGACTCAATGGGAGGCAGAGAAGAGATGAGGGCAGGCCCAGCCAGTCAGAGGTGGTATTTGCTGGTTCTCCAAACTACTCAAAATTTCCACTACCGGTTCTCCAGAACTGGTCAGAACCTGCTGAATACCAGTTCTGTTGTAGGGATGGAGGTTTTATGCCATAATATTTAATATGTATAATATTAAAAACAATATTTCTTGAGATGTTGGGCATTTCCTTAACAGATTTAATGAACAAGCCATCTAAGTCTGTGACAATCAAACCAAGGTTCCAGGAAATTAAACTTAGGCTCATCGGAGGCCCTTTCTAAGAAATTGTTAGTGCATCAGAATCACTGTGAAGTTTTGCAGGCCAAAAGACAGGTACAGATAGTCCCCAACTTATGACCACAATTGAGTTCCAAATTTCTGCTCCTGAGCAAGACATTTTTTAAGTGACCGTTTCCCCATTTTACCACCTCTCTTGCCACTGTTGTTAAGCAAATTGCTGCAGTTGATAAGTTAGTAATCCGGTTGTTAAGCGAATCTGGCTTCCCCCACGGACTTTGCTCCTCACAAGGTCGCAAAAGAGAATCACGTGACCTTGGGACACTGCAACCGTCATAAATATGAGGTGGTTGCCAAGTGTCTGAATTTTGATCACGTGACCATGGGGGTACTGCAACGGTCATCAGTGTGAAAAATTGGTCATAAATCACTTTTTTCCCATGCCGTTGTAACTTTAATGTGTCATTAAATGAACTGTTGTACGACAAGGGAGACCTGTAATTCCTTGGTTCTTCAAGGCAGTCGACTTGGGCAAGACTAGGATAGATGATAGCTAGGAAAAACGTAGTTGGCTATTCATTTTAGTGTCCTTGTTTACAAGGTTTTTATTCACTGTCAAGAGCGGTTTTAAACAATATGGGGAAATAATAAAACATCTTTTTAACATGGGGAAGTAATGAAGTATCTTTATAACAAGCTCCTTTATCTCTTGCAGAATTAATCTACAAGGAAGTAATGAATTCCGAAGAAAAGACTAAAAATGGTGTAGTAAAAGGACAACCTTCTCCCTCAGGTACTCAGTCCAAGTGAATGACATATATATTTGTTTTCTTAAATTTTCGTGGGTACTTACATGTATGGTATTCAGCTTTGTTCGGGTATTTTCCCACGTTATTATAGTTGTGTTTTTAAAGTTGTAGCAACGTTTTGGCAGAATCTCAGATGAACACAATACAGAAGCCTGATGATGGCAGATGAGATTCTGCCGAAACGTTGCTACAACTTTAAAAGCACAACTATAATGACGTGGGAAAATACCCGAACAAAGCTGAATACCATACATATAAACCCCTGCAAAAACTTAAGAAAAGAATATATATAAAAGCGAAATACCACTCATGCATCATCACAAAAACTCCAGAACCCTAAAGCCTACAAACTTGAAATTTGGCATGTATGTTCCTCTTGGCTTCTAGGTGCTCGCTAAGAAAGGATTTTTCAAAATGACCATCAGAGCATTAGTATTTCCTATATTATTATTATCACGCTCTGATGCTAAGGAGTTCTACTCCCCCTCTCCACGTGAAAAGAATTCTGCTCCAAATACAAAACACAAGCAGAGGAGAGGAGTTTCAGTTTCAGTTTTTGTTTCACTGCTGCAAGCAGCTTTAGTACAGAACAGCTGAGCTAAGCCACGCCCAGGCTCCTTGCTGTCTCCTTGCTCACATAGCAAATACTGTTTCAGTTTCCAAACAGCCCTCAACTCTCTTACACAGTGACAGGATGCTAGACCGATGAATACCACTGGATGCTGGTAGGCAGAGGCAGAATTTTTTCCTCTTTATTTTCCTCACCAAAAACTAAGCCCGGTCACATAGTTTCGTAGCAAAGCACGCGTATTGAGCTAGTATTTTATATGGTTACAGACCTTAAGACAGATCTTTTCTTCATCAGCATCTAAAAATAGTACCTAAAAACAGTAGATTTCCCTTGATTGGAAGCTAGGATGTATTCCAAGTAATTTTATAACCTTGAACAACTTGGTCCCTTGTAAATATGTAGGGCTGGGCAGATGTGTTTATGGACCCATAATTCCAGAATTCCCAGCTAGTATTTTGAGAAGTTGTAGGATTTGGGTCCCAGATTGGGAAAGGCTGAGATAGAGCACTAGAAGAAGATAAGCTATATTAACTGAACTCAGTTAAAAAAAGAATTGTATTAACTCTCAGCTAATCCGCTTATCTAGGAATAAGCCCTGCAGAATTAATTGGGGCTTACTTCTAAATAACAATATATCAGACTGTACTTATTTGCTTTCAGAACTTTGAATGAATGAAGCTAGTTTTCCCAGGTCATGTATTAATTCAGTGCTCAGTGAAACATTAAGGTTCTGCAGTCACTTCCTTAGCCATCATTAAGGATTTGACAGACGGGTTCGTGGTATCTTGTGTCTATTCCCACACTCATTTTTCCCCCCCGCACTTCAGCTGCAGGTTTATCACATACTTTTCTTTGTTCTCTGTTATTATGTCAGAAATTATTTCTGCAGTGTTTTTTTCTCAATTAATGCCAGGTCTACTCAATATTCAACTTACGTGCTATGCATGTGACGTACCCAGAAGTTCGTTATATCTCTTTTATTTGTTTCTTTGCCTTTGCAATTTGCTAGGAGTATCAAAACTTGCTGTGCTTGTGGGCATGGGTAGAAGATTCAGACTTACCAATTATTTTTTTATTTTTTTTAGAGTTCCCCATCGTGGAAAACATGATGCAAAATTAACATCCGTTTTCGTTTTCTTTGACTCACTAATCTCCCTCCACCATGTTGTTGTTGAGGACAGAAAAGCCAGAAGGAATTTCAGGGTAGATGTCTGGATTAGCATAAACCTTTCAGTCCCGCACATTTGTTTCACTTATGTCAGAAAGGCCATTCAACAAGTCCTTACAGAGCCGAAAAGTGAGGGACGGAATACACAAATTTGATTTAAGAGCTTACTGAGCTGTGGCCCAGCATCATCATTCTTGAAGATGGAGCGGATGTCAAAATAAATCATGGTTCATGGGCAAATTTGTCATAGAAAGCCCTGCCTCTTAGGTGATTTATGGGGAACAATGATAGGATGTGCTTGTAGGGGGAAATAATATAGACAGACTAATTAAACTCAGCTTTCACTTAAAATGGAGGATCGGCCTTATTCCAAACTACTGTTTGTGGCTGGCAAGAAAACACATTATTTTCCTCTTTCCTGATAAACAGAGGACTGTTCTTTTAAACATATCTCACCGATTTCCTTGCAATGAATTGCAAGTAGTCCTTCACTTACAACCAGTGGTAGGATTCAATTTTTTTTACTACTGATTCTATGGGCGTGACTTGGTGGACGTGGCAGGGGAAGGATATACTGCAAAATCTCCATTACCTCCCCACCCTACTAACCTGCTTTCCAGCTCCTTTCTCCTGTGCAGGGCAACAAAAGAAGACCCAGCCAATCAGCTGGGATGCAGGAGGCAGAGAATAGATGGGGGCGTGGCCAGTCAGAGGTGGTATTTGCCGGTTCTCCGAGCTACTCAAAATTTCCTCTACTGGTTCTCCAGAACCTGTCAGAACTGTCTGAACACCACCTCTGCTAAAAGCCATTTTTTTAGTGACAGTCCACAATTACAGTGGCACTGAAAAAAATTGGCATTCATATTTATGACTGTTGCCACGTCCTCATGGTCACATGATCAAAATTCAGGTGCTTGGCAGTTAATATGTATTTATGACAGAATTCAGGTCATAGTTGTCCCAAAGGTGCTTTTTTAAGAGGCCACTGGACTTCCTTTGTTTTTCTTTGAAGACATTTCACTTCTCAGCCGAGAAGCTTCTTCAGCTGGAACTGAAGAAGCTTCTTGAATGAGAAGCGAAACCTCTTCAAAAAACAACAACAAAATCCAAGAAAGTCTCGTGGTCTCTAGAAAAAGCACCTTGGGGACATGTATTTATGAGAGTTGTGCTGTCCTGGGATAATATAATCAACCATTTGTAAACTTCCCAGTTGTCTTCCAACAAGCAAAGTCGATTGGGAGAAGCCTGATTTGTTTAATTAGTGCATGATTCACTTTAACAATTGGCCAATCCCACCTCTGACTGGAGATTTTACGGTATCCTTCCCCTGCCACGCCCACCAAGCCACGCCCACAGAACCAGTAGTAAAAAAACTTTTGAATCCCACCACTGCACCCTGGCCATGCCCACCTCGGACCCCTCCCCAGGTCAAACACCACTCTGACGTGGCCCTCAATAAAATTGCGTTTGATTCCCCTAATCTAAGAAACCAGCTCACCCCGATGGGATTAGCCCAGCCCTTGTCAGCCAAGGAATTTTGGAGTCCAGCAGAAGGGCCTTTTCTGCTTTGGCTCTGGAACGTCTCCTCCCCGAGGTCAGAACCACTTGCAAAAGGCCTTGAAGACACGTCTGTGCCCGCTAGCCTGGAGCCCCAGTGGAGGTGCACGCACTTGGCTAATGGGAGTATAGAATACCCCGCCTCCTCCGTGTGTACATTTTGCTCCTTCCCTCTCCATCCGGCTTAGCTTTACATTAATTGAATTTAAAATGTAAAATCCATATTTATTGTTTTAATGTTTGATAGTGCATTTTAATCTGTGAGCTGCCTAAAGTCGCTTTGGGCAAGATTGGCAACTTGTAACTTTAATAATCAATAGCAATAATAAATAAAATAAAAACCATAAAGAAACATAATAATATCAATAGCACTTACATAACACTTCATAGTGCTTTACAGCCCTCTCTAAATGGTTTACTGAGTCGGCCTATTGCCCCCAACAATCTGGGTCCTCCTTTTACCGACCATGGAAGGATGGAAGGCTTGAGCACTTTCAGGATCGAACTCCAGGCTGTGGGCAGAGTTTCCCCACAATACTGCATTCTAACCACTGCGCCACCAGGGCTCCTAATAATAAATGCATATTGGTCACTTCTCAAGGATGATAGAAAACACAAGACTGGACAACTGAAAAGAACATGGTTTACTTTAAGGAGTTTGTGATTGCAGTGGAAAACCAAAGTAATACATAGCATTTTCTGTTTATTCTATTCAATATTGATGAAATCCAGTAAGGGATGCAACATACATCTCTAAGCAAATCAAATATTGCAATCTCTTGGGCGATAAACATATTAGTTGCATTAATTAATGTAATTAATATTTTAATTACATATTAATCACATACTTCATATTAATTGCATTACATTGGTGTTGATTAACCATATTTAATTATTGATTAATTGCAACTATTTTTTGGTTCATGATAGGAAATCTTCCACCCCCATCCAGATATTTTGGGGGGAATTGTAGCATTTCCCAAATAAATTTTGCTAGAGCCAAAATTCTCAAGCAGATCCCTTTTGTTCCCTCCTTGGTATCCCCACCACTACCCCCATCGTGTAATTGGTCGTCAGAAGTGTGATAACTTGGCTATTAGGCCAAGGACTCTTATGTCTCTTCCTCTTTCTGGTCACTTAATTTCCCCCCTCATTGAGGGCCATGTACCAACAATGTTAAGGATTGAGGAAACCTGTGACAAGACCCCTCCTTTCTTTTCCAACATCCAAACTTCCAGTGAATCAGGATTTGGCATAGGCCAGGGGGTGGGGATCTATGGCCCTTTTATGGCTTGTGGACTTCAACTCCCAGAATTCCTGAGCCAGCCATGTTGGCTCTGGAACTCTAGGAGTTGAAGTTCACAAGTCATAAAGGGGCCATAATTCCCCACCTGTGGCATAGCCAATGTAATTGGCCATTTTTGTTTAGCTTAGACCAGAGGTGTCAAGCTGAAAGCCCAGGGGCGGCATCTGGCCTGTGGGGCTGCCCTGGAAATAGTGAAAGACCGGCCCGCAGTGCCTCTGCTAGTGAAAATGGAGCTCTGTTTTCACTGGCAGAGGTTTCTAAGAGGCCATCTCAGCTGAAAATCAAGCTCGTGTGACCCTCCTCGAGCTCCATTTTCTCTGGCAAAGAGTTGTAGCCAGAAATGAAGCTCGGGAACCTGTTTTTGCTGGCAGAGCACTCGGGCCACTACAGGCGCCCCCTGACACAAGGGATGTCATGCTGGCCACGCCCACCCTGGCCCTGCCCCCCCCCGCCCCCCCCCCCCGAGGTCAGGCACAACCCTGTCATGGCCCTCGATGAAATCGAGTTTGACACACACATCCGGCTTAGAGCCTCTGAGGAGCATCTGTCACTCTCCCTCGATTCACAAAGGTCTAGTTTTCGTCCTTTAGAAAGAGAAATGCCAGGCATCACTGGAGGGCTGGGCTGGCAAGGCACGTGCGTTTATTCTTCTAAAACGAATGTAAAAGAATGAAGTTCCATTCTCCTCGAGCGTTCTCTTGCTTCCAGGTTGAATCACGTCGGTGTTCATTTTCTTAGCACAGGTGCAGCAGTGAACAGCAGCGACAGCCTCCCTCCCTCCTCATCTGTCAATGACATTTCCTCCATGTCCACAGACCAGACCCTGGCATCGGACACCGACAGCAGTTTGGAAGCTTCTGCAGGGCCCCTCGGTTGTTGCAGGTGACTAGCCGCCTGCCTGCGAAACCCGACGTTCTTCAGAAGATGATGCAGTTTGTAGGGAGACAAATCTATGGTGATTAGTGAAAGAATTTGAGGATGGTAAGGAAAAGAGAGAGAGAGAGAGAGAGAGAGAGAGAAAGAGAGAAATCAAAATACACATACTGATTAAGCAAACAAAAAAGTCCCTTTCAGCCTGCTTCTCCTAAAAAAAAAAAAAGAATAGTGTAAATGCAGCTAAGCTCAAGTGTATATTTAACTTATAGTTGCTCTGCTTTGGTCTTCTTCCAATGATGCTTACTGCACAAAATGAGAGAAAGAGAGAGAGAGAGAGAAGGGGGGAAAAATTAAGAAAAAGAGTGAGAAAAGAGGGGGGGAGTTTTAAAAGACATTTTTCTCCCCCCCGTTAAAAATGGCAAAATTTTAATGGTTGTAAAATCAGCAATCTTCAACTGTCCTTTCTCATAATGGCATGACAAGGTGGACAGTCCCCACCCTTTCTGTGTATACGTGTGCTTATTTAACTGCTCTCTGTTTCTGTTTTGGATAAATATACAGAGAACTGCACATGTATCTTGGTGTACATACATACAAATATGCATTTGAAGATACAGTTATACATGAAGCTGTGTGTATGCATAAACCGAAGAAGCAGGAGTCTTTACACGCAGCCTGCCGTGGAGAACAACCTCCTGTTGTTGTGTTTTTTAAATGACATTTTCATCTGTAATTATAATCTCAATGTACAGTACGGCTTGTTTAGTTGTTCCATGGGTTAGTTTAAATTGTTTTATGGCTAAAATCCTACAAAGCTCACTTCTGAGTTGGTATGTGTGGGGGCTAGAAGCTGGAATTGTGTACAATCAGAATCAAAGTGAAGTTTTCTCAAAACCTTGATGAAGTAGCCTCTTAAATTTCAGGGTTGTTTTTAACAGCAGCTTTTGGGGAGGAAAAATATAGGATGGTGATTTCAACCAATTTGTTATTCAGACCCACGAATTGGTTTTTAGAATATTCATCTATGGAAATAGCATGTTTTTCTGTGGACATTGTTAGGAGATAACCCCATTTCTATCGTATTGTTCATGTGAACTTTTTGGAAGCCCTTAGTTGGCTCCTTGTAGATCTTCTAATCCAATGTGTGTCATCTTAAGTCAGAGGACTCCAAATTTGGCAACTTTAAGACTTGTGGACTTCAACTCCCAGAATTCTCCAGCCAGCTATGTTGGCTGGAAAATTCTGGAAGCTGAAGTCCACAAGTCTTAAAGTTGCCAAGTTTGGGGACCCCGCCTTAAGTGAAGAAGAGAGAATTACTAAGCACCACCCTACCTACTGAAAGTGACCATGAATTTTATTGAAAGGTGTTGTATAAAATAGACAAGTAATAACAAGCGTGGATAACTGATCCATAGCCTCAGTCATATCCTTGGACTTATGTCTTGGAAAAAAAGTAGCATACTTCTGTCCTAATTTGGTCTTGGGAAACTAAAATCCATCAAGCATAAACGGTTACAAGATTCCTCTTTGCAGAATTTTCAGCAAACTATCAAATAATTATCAGGTTCTACATCAAGGCAGATTGGATGATTTGCTAGCCAAACATAAGCCTTGGTTTTCTTTCTTAGATCTGAGTAGAACACTATCACAATCTGGAAAAATTTTTAGTAGGGCTGGGCAAACATTTTTTTTCCTGGGCAATAACAGGTACTTATTAGTAAACTACATATTCTGGCTGCATCTTGAACCATATGGTGTATTCCCTAAACGCAGAAACATAATGAAGTCCAATTACAAGAAGATAATATTGCAGGTCTGTTTATTCATAGCAATTTAGCAAGTCTGGAGCAGGTCAATCAATGTGTTTGAGGTGGTGAATGACTTCTTAACTTGGTTTAAAAGTTCCCTTTTATAAAAGTGTTATGTGTCTAACTACTTTGAGCTTTCACTTTTCCTTACTTGTACCTTTCCATCCAGATAATCTAAGTCAGAGTCAAAATATTCCAAGGTATGCTCATGATATTAGTAACTTTAGCAACTAGAGTTGTAAGATATATTACTTGAGCAAGAAATTAAGGCAAAAATCTGCGTGCCTCATATGGGACAATTTTCAAATATGTCACCTGAGGGCTTTGGAAGATGTAGGAGCAAAAATATTCTGGAATGATGAAGGAGGACTCCATCTATCTTCTCTGCACATATTCTATACACAATGGTGGGATTCAATATTTTTTTACCACCGGTTCTGTGGGCTTGGCTTGGTGGGCGTGGCAAGGGAAGGATATTGTTAAATCTCCAGTCAGAGGTGGTATTTGCCAGTTCTCTGAAGAATTACTCAAAATTTCCGCGACCTATTCTCCAGAACTGGTTAGAACCTGCTGAATACCACCTCTGTCTATATAGTTCATGCCCTGTTTTCAGTCAGACCAGTGATATACTGTATCTGGTCATGAAGAGCAATGTCACAAGCCTGCCCCCCCCCCCCAAAAAAAAAAAAAAACCCTTAGGTGCTGAGTCTGTTGACGCCTGAATGAATGATAGGATTGTAGTCTAACTTTTAAAGAAAATCCGAGATGTCAATTATTTTCCCTAAATGAAGCTAGAAATCAATGCTATGGATCAACCTGTACAGATTGCCAGAAAGCCATGTTCAGATGGGCAGAAAATGCTAACATAATTCGTTATGTTCCATTTTGGCTCATGAAAAACTCAACCTCCTTACATACTTCAAGGGATTAGACCAATTCTGCTCCATTTCTCAGAGGGAAATTGATTTTGGGAAAATTCATTCCAGAGACTTGAACAGAACAGTTTTGAGTCAGGGATTCAACTCTTGTGGTTGAAATTCAACTCCTTGTGTAGCCTTTGAAAACACAATCCCAACTTACCTTTAACAACTGTCATGGTTAGATGGTGTGAATCAAAACAAAATTCACTTTCTAGCTGATTTACTTTCTAGTTAATTTCAGTGAAGACAAATAAAATAAACATAAACAAATAAACAAAGAATGCACAATTAATACACAGTTGCAAGTCACCCTAGCAAGCATGTTTGAATCTATTCGTATCACACTGGTCTGAGTTCCATACAATACTTCTATAAGTAGTTTCTAATGACGTAATGTAGTTTCAGTTGCTAAGTAAGATAGTGAGGGAGTAGATTTTTCTTTCAAGAAAAAGAATCAGAAAGTTTAGTTTGTGCAGTATGTATAACAGCAATAAGCAATAGATTATTACTGCAAATATACACACACACACACACACACACACACACACACATATATATATAAATATACCTAGATACATATTTTATAGCAATATAGGGGACAATCTACTAAGTGCCACTATAAGTCATAGCCATGTGGGTGGTATGTGTACAAGAATCACATGCAACTTCCATACATGTCACAAAACAATGGTGCTTAATCTGTTGCCCCCATATTCTTTTTAAAGCCATGAAATTATCTCATGTGGCATTGTAACTTGAATCCAGCCTGGAAGAAATCCCAATACGCAAGAAATGGTACTATTTACAAGAGAGACAAGAGCACGTTTGGGGATTCCGTAAAGGCAATAACAGAAAAATGATGTTCTAAGCAATAATGGTGTTTGCTTGATGTACATTTTCTGGGAGTTGTTTGGAATCACATATGATCCTAAGATGTGATTGTTAACTATTACCAGAAATCACAATCAACAGCAAAGCAACTGAGTTTAGGGAAGATACTAAGTCACTCAGGTAAAGCGAAATGCCGAGCAGCATTTATGAAAAATAAACAAATAAATAAAATCTCTCTCCACACTGGATATGGCAGATGAGATTTCCTCAAAAGCTCAAGGTCCAAATCTAATTAGTGCATGAGTGATCTACAAATGCTTAAGAAAAATATCCATGAAACTTTGAGACAACGGTCATTACTAATTACTAACAAAAGGATTCAAAATCAAGCAACTGGTATCATAAGCCTGTTGCATTATTTCTTGTTCTCCCATCACTTAAAAGGACTAGATCCCATTCTGGGGCAATTCATTTCAGAAAGGATATAATCACCATTGAGAAAAGAATGAAGGTTTGATGAATGAGGAATGATTTAACTTCTGAGGATATTTTGGTAAGCTTTGGACTTTCACAAAGTGTATACAAAGAAAAAGTGAAGAAACATGGATAATATTAAACAGTTTAAGGCTCAGAATTATCTACAAAAATAATTGTAGTCGTTATAAATAAAGGGAAATGAGTATTTAACCTTGCAAGCCTTGATTAAGATGAAAATCATTGTTGCAGAATGGCTCAAGGTCAATTTAGAAAGATGATTCATTGAAGGTCAGCTATTTCCTTAGTGTTTTAGATGTTCCAACATACATTGAACTAGAAAATTATCAAGATAATGGCCAGAACACATAGGAGTTTATTGATTGGTTGGTCAGCGAGGCTTGTTCATATCGTTTGTGAAGATAACTTTGCATAAGTAAAGCAAATTACAATGTGTTCTACTTATTGTCAACTTCAAAATAGGAATGCTGGAATATGTTACAGGCAACTTACTCTGCCATCTAATTGCTGAACCCAAATTAAATAGATTTTCAAAATCACATCAAAATATGTGTACAGCAATATTAATAACCAGTTAAATGAAAGAAATGATTGCAGATGGGAGTAGAAGGGCATGCAAGGCTGATTGTATGCAAAAAGAACAAGTTAACTAGAAGCAAAGTAATGATATGAAATGTTTCATTTTAGGAAAACTGAAAGGATAATGTCCAACTGGCATTATCTGTGTTTAAGATAGTGTAATGTAGAATTCTTTATAGCTTGGTGGTTAGAGGATGAACAGTAGCCAGTTTGACCACAGTAGATATATAAAGCATGCAGAAATTGAGTAATTCACAAACAAAGCAATAATTTGTACTTCAGTGCCCTGGTTTAAAAGGCTACTTAAATAGTAGTGTTGTTATCTAGTTCACAAGAAGAAATACCACAGTCCTTGCCTTGAATTTGTGCCCAGTTTTTGGATGACCAAAAAGGATATTAATTAAGTAGAATGTTTATGATGAAGCTCCCAGATACCATATCCTAGAAAGAAATATTAAAGAATCGGGTATGGTTAGTCTAGAAAAAATAGTATGGAGAAGCAATCAAATAGCCATATTCAAATGTCTGGAGTGTTTTTAGAAAGATGAAGGAATAAAATTGGCTTTACAGAACAAAAATTAATTATTTCCATCTGCCGGAAACCATATAGGTTTTGTGCAGCGTGTCAAACTTGAAAGTAGAAAGAATTCAAAAGTGGCTCATATTTGGGGTAGCATGGGGCATGATAGAGGTTTTTTTTTTTAAGGTAAAATAAGTATCTCCAAACATTCCCCCATTCCCCCCACCAAAAAAAAGGCAAAAGGTGAATTGAACAGCCAAAAACAAAGCCAAAAAAAAGTGTCAATAAACTTCAGGAGAGCCACAGATGATACTGTTCTTGCAACCGGGCCCTAGAGGTTAGTAGCAAATTGCAAATTATAAGAAAAGGATAATTTGCTCCTAATGTTATAAATTGTTCGGCAATGGCATGAATTGGGTCTGGAGCTGCTGTGGTCTCCTAGGAAGATTGGATAGCCACCAGTTAAGAACTCTTGTGGAATTACTGCTCCAGAAATGATTCTGGATAAACACTATTGAGGCATCTTTTAGGTGCCAATATGTTTTATGAATTCAATGAAGTAGCGAATAATTCAACTTATTGTAATTTTACTTTTGAAAGAGATCGACTCTCATCAGCATCACATATTAGGGAGAGAGAGTATAACTAGAAACAAGGTTAAATGATGAGAAGAAAATATCCAGATACAATGATGCCTAAGAGAGCAACGTCTTTTAAGAGACATATTTTCTTAGGCTTTTTTTTTTAATGTTTGCGCTTGCTGTCTTATTTTGCTCCAAAATTTTACCTAAGCATGGCAGAGTGACTGGGATGTGGTTCACAATTTCCTAGATCAGCTGTTCAAAGGCTGTGCACCTCCAAAAACATTTGCTTAGTCTTGTTTGCATTTTTGTAAAATAAACCTCCCTCCGAATTCTCAGGGGTTTTTAACTTTTATCCAAGTAAATAAGTTCTAAACATACACTGAATTTTGTTTTGGCTCCACTTCCCCTTGTTCCCAAAACATTTAGGTTGCTTTTACTAAATGGGGTTCAACTCTGGATTTTCAGATTTAAAACAGCATGCTTGCCCACGATTCTAATATAAACTGAAGAGGGCATTTTGTGTTTGAATTCACCAATCTAGACACACAAAAAATGAATTGTGGATGCTCCAGTACTGGAGGTTTTTAAGAAGAGATTGGACAATCATTTGTCTGAAATGGTATTGGTTTTCCTGCCTAAGCAGGGGGTTGGACTAGAAGACCTCCAAGGTCCCTTCCAACTCTGTTATTCTGGATCTATTAACTCCGAAGTTTCTCTCAGCCAAACTCTTGAATTGTCACAAAAACCTCTGAGGGCTTTTTAATATGGTATGGTCTTTGCAAGGAAGTATACTGCATTCATTGTTCGATGAGAAGAACAAGTTCAGGTTACTAAAAGAGCTAGTGTTCTTAAAGAATCATTGATTAAGTGCCATTGTCTATGGAGATTCTCAGTCATCCAGGTCATGGTGGTCCCAAAGATGCTTTTATCAAGGGGCAACTGGACTTTCTGTTTTTTTCTTTGAAGGCATTTCACTTCTCATCCAAGAAGCTTCATAAGCGCAAGAACCTTCTTGGATGAGAAGCAGAAAGTCTTCAAAGAAAAACCAGAAAGTCCAGTTGCCTCTTAAAAAAAGCATCTTTGGGACATTATGTAGCATTGGTTTTGACTCCCAGCATCTACAATAAAAAATACCATATTAGATTTTCATTCTCTGCTACTTGCAAAACCGTCAAACACTGACAAGTTGAAGGAAGCTCAGTTGCTTTTTTCATTTCCTGAAGGCCAGTCGAATATTGGGATGAAATGGATAGTATCTTTCCACCCAAATCCACCGTAACCATAATCAGTTAGGTTCTGTAGTGTGTTTATCATGCATAAAAATACTATAGGCAGGGATCTTTGCAGACACCTTATATTGTAGGATGGCATGGCTGGAGAATCAGTGATTTGGCAGAATGCATATTAAAGGAAAATTTGTTGCAAGTTGAAAGCTATCCCTGTTGAATTTCAGTCTGCTATACAGCTGTGAAAGATACCCAGGAAGTGGAAGTGAATAAATATAATCTTCAGCCTTTTGCAAATAGTCCTTAAAGATAAGAATGTTGGTAGATTCTTCTGAGCATTTTGAAGATACTTGTTTTTCTTCTTTAAATACTCATTCAAAGGAATACTTTGTGTCGCAGAGCAGATAGGTTTATATCTGTATGAATGTCACTTCAGATTGCAGATGGGGTTGATAACAAATTTCCATTTATATATATATATATATATATATATACACACACACACACACACACACACACATATGAAAACATATATGTATGTATGTATGTATGTATGTATGTATGTAAGTTTTCACGGGTACTTACATGTATGGTATTCAGCTTTGTTCAGGTATTTTCCCACATCATTATAGTTGTGCTTTTAAAGTTGTAGCAACGTCTTGGCAGAATCTCAGATGAACACTATACAGAAGCCTGATGATGGCAGATGAGATTCTGCCGAAACGTTGCTACAACTTTAAAAGCACAACTATAATGATGTGGGAAAATACCCGAACAAAGCTAAATACCATACATACATACATACATACATACATACATACATATATATAATCCCTGTATAGAGAAAAACAATGCAACGTAACTCTAGTAAGATTTGAGAATCCTAAATTTCCCTATAGCCATCAAGGACACTAAGAAAACAACCAATCAATCATTATTTTATTTTTAAATTAATCTACCTCACAGGGTTACACCTCAGAAAAAAGGCGAGATGTAAATGTAATGAGCTATGTAAGATTTTCTCTGAACTTTTAATTTTAGTTTTCTAGGCTATATAATTTTATGCATTGCTTAGTCTATAGTTTATTTGTTTGCTTCCATTTTAATTATGTTTAGAGTTTTGTTTTGTTTTTGTGTTTTTCAGTCAACTGGCAACTTCCTACACAAATCCCTGCAATTTTCATGGCAAGGATTTTCAGAAATGGTTTTTGCCAGAACAACAATTTGAAGGACTTTTCACCTTCCATCTGGTTCAGAAATGTGCAGATGTTTGAAATGCGTTTGACTATTAGCAGCTCGGGTTGGTAGTTAGGCTGTTAGTTTGAGCTCCGAGCTTGGCAATTTGGTTGCAAACGTTTTGTCACCATTGGAGGAGACATCGTCAGTGCATTTTGAGTTGTGCTCATCTGCCATATTTCATCTATGATGAAACTTTTGCAACCAAATTACCGAGCCCGGAGCTCAAATCAACAGTCTTGTGCAGATGTGTCAGATTGCAGCTTTCCCTACTTTTTCAGTAACAGTGCAAATACTTGCATTTCACAAGATGCAGCCTTCCATGTTATTTCAGTACATTATTAACAAAATTCTGTTGTCTGTCAAATCTGCCGTAGAGAGTTATATAAGCTAAGAAGATTTCTTAGCGTAAGTTTTTGTGTGGAAAACTGGAGAAAAAAGACAATTTGCTATTTATTTGGATTTGGTTGTTTACCTGTGGGGTTTTTTTTAAAACCAGTTTCTGATAGATGACAGAAATGTTGGATAGTTTGGTAGTTCACTAGGTTTAGCCTGAATTTGTCTTTTTAAAATGAAAATAATATGTTGTAATCTAGAATTGGTTTGAGTTTTGAGTGAGAAGACACATTCCACTTGAATTGTTATACATAAATATAGGATTGCATGAGGGTTCTCTGTGTGGTAAGGAGAAAAGAACTTGTTGATTCTTTTACTTGATCTGTGAACAAAAATAGCCTTCTTCCTAAGATGTAATAGATTAGGTTTTGTTGCAGAATGTTTGTTTACCTTGTGGGGTATATCTTAATTAAATTTCATCTCTCTTTAGTCCCAGTGGAAAACGGAATCTCCAATCAATTGCCCATCTAACTTGGAAAGTTTCCTTAAAGTGAAGAGCTCTGGAGAGGTTTAAGATTGAAACTTAAAGTTATGCCATAGAAAGAGTTTTAACTGGAAAAATTGATTTCATTATATAAATCTATAATGGTAGATGATGTCAAGCACTCTTCTATTTGCAGAATGCTTTTTAAAATTAATTTAAGATCAGCATGATTTTTTTTATCGATCATTTATCATTTTACAGCAAAAAAAACCCTCTAGAATATGTGATTTGCTTAGGTGGGATTATCATTATCCAAGTCTAACTTTAAGATATTTCATTTTTAAAATGTCAGTGGCAAAGGGAGGGGGCAGCAGTGAAGTGGCACTTTCAGTTGAGGATTTCCTGGCAGAAGTGAGATTAGGCTCTCTCTGTCTCCAATTATTTTTTGAGAATAGCACAAAAGGAATAAGGATGATGTGGCTTTGTTTCCAGGGAACAATTTTGCTTTGAAAAGGAAAGGAGGAAAGGGTGAAATCCCCACCTAGCAGATTTATATCTTAATATAAATCCTTTCAAAATCTTTTTGAAATGTCATCACTGAAGGCCTCCGAGTGGTTGCGGTGGCCTAGAGGTGTAGCTCTCGCCTCACAAGCAGGAGGCTATGAGTTCGATCCTAGGTAGTGGCAGATATTTCTCTCTCTGGGCACAGTGAGGATATATCTACTGAACAAACTCCGCATCGGTGACAGGAAAGGCATCCAGCCAGTAAACACTCTGCTAGCTCCATTCACTTGCCAAGACTCCACTCCGCAAGGGATTATGGGGTCATTAAAAGAAAATGATGATCAGTGAAGGACTCTGAAAAAGGCACAGGAAAAGCATCCTTTTGCTTCAGTTGCATTCTTACATAGTGTTGATAGAAAACAATTCTGGATTGGACTTCATTATGGATCAGGGATTTTTTTTTAAAAAAAAAGAGGATGCTGTCGGTTAGACAAATGAAATCAGAACCTTCTACTCAGCCATGATGAATCTTAACCCATGTATTGATCCCAGGATAAAAGTTAGTCCAGCAATGTCAAACATTTAATGCAACTTGTGGAACTGATTCAGGTAAATTCCCTTTTAGTCTCAAGGAAATAAGCCAGCTATAAATCCAATATCCATTTTACCCAAGGCAAGTTTTCATTTTTATTTCAGTCACAAAAAAATCGGAAAGTTTTGCTTAGGTTTATTATTTATTTATTTATTTATTTTGCAAAAGTCCTTGTTGTAGGAACACAATGTGTTTTTCCTCCTACCCTCTCTTAAAAATTCCATTTTTATACCTGTAGATTTCTGGGTGACATTGCCACGTCCTCTTGGGACTGCAGTAAGTATAAGAAGGAATAGGGACTCTTATCTAGCTTCGATGTCAAAGTCAGTGCAAGTGAAGATATAAGAAGTATGCTCATCAGATAAATCCAACTGCGCCCACCTCCACTGTGTGCATGAATCTCTCTTGCTGGCTTGGGCATAAGAGGTGGGGTTTTATTACGCTTGTCTCAATAATCGTATTTACTTAGCCCAAGCTGCTAATTCAAGTATTTCTTAGAACAAGTCAGGTGGGCTCTGACTTGTTGAAGTCAGCAACCTAGTGTCAACTTCACTGGAATGAGTCCACTCTCAAAGGCAAGGATGTCAAACTCAAGGCCCGCGGGCCAAATCTGGACCATGGTGTGGTTGGATCTGGCCCATGGGGCTGTTCCTGGTCTAACCAATGTGAAGAGGAAAGTTCAGGCCAGCCTGGCTTCGGCCCAGTCTACCCAGTGCGAAGTGGAAACATGCCAGCAGTTTGGGGAGTGATGTCAGGTTGACCACGCCCACCCAGTTGGTCACACCCACCCAGTCGCCCTCCCCCCAAAGTCAACCAGAGCCCTGATGCGGCCCTCAATGAAATTGAGTTTTACACCCCTGCTCAAGGGCATAAATTTATTGATTCTAAGATAGTAGAGCTTATTAAATAACACTTTCTTTCTGTTGAACAGGGCTATGCTGTTCTATTTAGCAAGGGACACGTTGTATGTAAATATCTGTACCGATTCCCATCACTTTCCTGTAACAAACCATTGTTTCTTCTGTACATTTCAAAGGCCACAGTATGCTTCCATGTGTGCTACCACTGGCCATTTCCTCTGTTGGTATTCCTCCAGCAAGGAAAAGGCTTAGGGGTTTCCGCTGTATATAGAGACATTGATGTATATTTAGAAAATTGAGTAAGTGGGACTTCTGGCCAGTAATATGTTTTGAAACAAGGATATCCCGGATCTCCAAATCCACGTAGCAAAGTCCAACTGTTCACCTTGCCATGTCCATCCTATAAGACCTAAATTGTGTTTGCTATATTTCTGCACAATTGGCGTTTCACGTATAATTTACAGCAACCAAAAAGCATGACTTTTAGTGTTGAGGGGAAAAAAATATCCATGTTTAAAAACACCGTTTCTCTCTCTCCATATATATATATATATATATATATATATATATAT
>NW_020769317.1:28408848-28425940 GCF_900518735.1 Pseudonaja textilis
TGTATATGTATATGTATATGTATATGTATATGTATATGTATATGTATGTATGCATATATACACACACACACACACACTGTATGGAAGAAAAAAATACAACACACGAAAATCCAAAGCCGCTTGTTCAGCATCAAGATTAGAAGAAAAAGAAGTGTCCAACTTAATTTCCAAGATCTTAGTTTTGAACTTGAGAAGTCACAATAAGTGATGTGGATGAACTGACCGATGTGAAGCTTGAAAAGGAGATGAGCATCATTACATTTTGTTTACTTCTTCAGCCATTTTACTTTCTACCTTTCATTGTTTCCTGTGGGTGGTAAGAGGGGGAAATGGAGGAGTCTTGGCTTTGTTCATCAACCTTTTGTGGATCAATGTTGAGTCAATGCATTCTAACTTCTATTTGTTTTGAGTTATTAAAAGCAGAAGGGAGTCTATTTTCCCCTTTGTGCCAAAAAAAGAAAAAGAAAAAAGGAAAAAAAATCCTTTTGGAGTTCTTGTCTAAATATGTTTGCCTTTGTTGTCTTGATTCAATTTTTTCCCGTGGTCCGTGGGAGGATTTTATTTCCAAATTCAATATATTTCTTCAGGAGAGAAATCAAGCTAGCTTATCATCAGAATGTCATATCTGAAGAACAAGCAATCTTTCCTGTAAACCTGTGGAACTAAGAGGCACATGTATCGCTACTATATAGTTAGGGCATTTATTTCACTTTTAAATATAAATTTTAAACCATTTCACCATGCAAGGGCTTTTGAACAGACTTATGGATTAAGAAATATATACATATAAAGCAAAATCAAACCGACACCATAAAATAATGCTGAGAAAGCAAAGCAGCAAAATCATAGCAATAGACTTTCAACCAGTGGTGGGATTCAAAAATTTTTTTATTACCAGTTCTGTGGGCGTGGCTTGGTGGGTGTGGCAGGGGGAAGGATACTGCAAAATCTCCATTCCCTCCTCACTCCTGGGAGAAGGATACTGCAAAATCCCATTCTCTTCCCACCCCACTAACCTGCTTTCCAGCTCTGTTCTCCTATGCAGGGCAACCAAAGAAGACCCAACTCATCAGCCGGGACTCGGGAGGCAGAGAATAGATGGGGGCAGGGCCAGTCAGAGGTAGTATTTGCCGGTTCTGCAAACTACTCAAAATTTCCGCTACTGGTTCTCCAGAACTGGTCAGAACCTGATGAATACTACCTCTGCTTTCAACAGGAAAGGAAGCAGAAAAGCATCTGAGAAGCAAAGCACAGCTCTACACACAGTTTTCAAAGTGTTTTGGAATACTGTAACAGGTAAATGTCTATGGAGATTCTCCATTTGGGTCCCACAATGGGTAGGAACCATTTGAGTTGGGAGTCATATCAGTCCCAGATGAAGTTACTCTAAAGATAGTGACTTGTGGAATTTGGAATGCCCTATTAAAACTGTCCGCCGGTGCTCCTTATTACAGCTACCTAAGGGAAAACAAAATCCAGAAACAGTTCCAAGCTGTGGACCTGATCTTCAGGTCCACTGTCAATCTGCATTCACATTGCATTATACAGTACAGTGAATGCTAATCTTGGCTAGTGTCCAAAAGGTTCTGCCTATATTATGCTTACAATGATTAGCCAGCATCCCTTGAATTCCAGATGCTGATCAGAATATGCCATTCTTCGTTGAGGAATCGGCTGCTAAAAGACCAAAGCAGTTCTGGAACCTCTTCCTTTAGGCAGGGGTATCAAACTGGCAGCTCACGGGCTGGATGCATCACACCCACCCCAGCTCCGCAAAGGCAAAAAACATTGTGATACATCACAATACATCACATGACACAATTGAGTTCGACACCCTTGTTCTTAGGCCTAAAGAAGAGCATGCGTCCAAACATGGGAATGCTGAATGATTAACTCCTGAGTAGCTTCACGGGCCACGTAGTGAAATTAAATTATAGCCACAGTTTCTTGGTGTAAATTGCTTATCCACTTCCCCTTCTGCTTTGGATAGGACAGCATCAGAAACAACCTGTTGTCTCCCTCAAAAAAAAAAAAAAATCCACCTCCAAACACCTGCTAAATTGGGGTGGGTAACTATGGCAACTTTATGCTCTGTGGACTTCCATGCTGGCTCAGAAATGCTGGGAGTTGAAGTCCACAGGGCATAAAGTTGCCATAGTTGCCGAGCCCTATGGTAGATAGTAACTGTTCTGATCCAGCTCCCCAAACACAACAAACCCTCTGAAGTGAACTCAAAAGATTCCTTTAATTAGGAATGCTGGCAGCCCAGCAAAAATGTTTCTCACCGCAGGTTAACAAGTCAGACAACTATTCATCTGCCACATCTACTCATCTCCGCCCACTGCCTTTTATCCCCAGAGCTAGGGTGGGGCTTCGCTAGCAGCGGTGGCTCTTCCTTCCCAAGGATCAGCCCACAGATTTCCACTGCTCTCCTCTCCTCTGCCTTCTATGCATCCATGAGTCAAGCACTGGACCCAGCTGTTCTTCCTCTTCTTCATCAGCCACCTCCAGACCTGGGGGCTGTTGACTCTCCATTTGAGGGCTGACGGACGGCCCAGGCTCCGCCACTATCTCTCTTCCCTCCTCCTTTGATTTGGCTGCTGGAGGGGCTGGTGGTTGACAGGCCACAACGGTAACTTAGACCTCTGCCTTCACAACATTCCAGCTATGTTGACCCAAAGACAGGGTTCCCTAATATCACCCTTGACTGTAGCATCATTTCTAACCTGAGGGAGACGGACAGATACATACTAGAACAGTCCAATTCACCCAGAATGGGAACAAAACATAACAAGGTAGTCTTGAACATGAAAGGCAGTCTTCAAGTTACAAACATTCATTAGTCAAATGTTTGAAGTTACCACAGCACTGAAAAAGGTGACTTATAACCAATTCTCACATTTACAACTGTCGCAGCACCTCCAGAGTCATGTGACCAGAATTGTGGTAACTCGTATATTTACCACAGTTTGCAGTGTCTCGGGGATAGGCAATTGTCATTTGTGACCTATTCAGATGGCTTCTGACAAGTCAAGAGGGGAGGCTGGATTTGCTTAACAATTGCACAATTGGGTTGAACTCCAGTGATTCACTTAACAACTGAGACAAAATAAAGATCGTGCAATTAGACATGACTCATTTAACAACCGTTGTGCTTAGCAGCAGAAATTCTAGTCCTGCTGGCTGGGGAATTCTGGGAGTTGAAGTCTTAAAGCTGCCAAGGTTGGGAAAACTTGTCTTATGGGGGAACATTTGGGAGGATTTGGGGAAATTAAATGGCGGGTTAGTCTATTGGTGCTCAACATAAAACCCTACTGTTGTCTGGTGACAGGAGAATTAATAAAATCTATAAGGAGGATGTGCGGCAGGCTAATCATAATTTATCAAAACAGAGATTGATAATCTGTTAGGTGCAGGACCCATTAATTTGGGAAACAGATCAAATTTCCATAGTACCTTTATCTTTCCCCAATCATTACCTGCCGCGAGGAAAGAGAATATAGGAAGAATAGTAAAATCATAGATTTGGCAGGTATCTTGAAGGCTATTTTCTAAACTATTTTATGTTTAGTGCAGGAAATTAAGGAACATTCACAAGCTGTCCGGTGATCTGTTAAAAGCCTGAGAGCAAGGAAGATCTTCCAAGAACATCACCCAAGTCCTCTTTTTTGTTTTCCTTTAGTTGTCGAACCCAGCCTACTTTTTAAAAGCTTCGGTCTTTAAACAAACTTTGTCTTTTTACCCAGAATCTGCCTATACCTATATTAGACATATAAATACATTTTTGTAGGTCTAAAGCAGCTTGGAATTGTCCTCTATATAGGTAGTCCTCTACTTATAACCATTTATTTTGGGATCATTCAACGTTACAATGGCACTGAAAACAATTGCATTTTTGGTGCAATTGTTGCAGCAGCTTCACAATCACCTGATCAAATTTCAGATGATTGGCAACTGACTCATGCTTATGATGACTGCAGTGTCCCAGGGTCATGGGATCCCCTTTTGTGAACTTCTGACGACAAAGTCAACAACTTAAAAAACTGTGTTACTAACAGTGCAGTGATTCACTTAACAACGGTGGCAAAAAAAAAAACCCTCATAAAACAGGGCAAAACTCAATAACTTTATGACAGAAATGTTGGGCTCAATTGTGGTCATACGTTGAGAATGACCTGCAGATAGGGAAGTGGAGAAATGGTTAAAGTTTACTCCATGTGAAAGTTCTCAATGGTATTTTCACCAGTGTAAAAACACACAAAAGGTTTATGTCCCAGCTGGCAGTGATCAGGAATAAAAGGTAAAGGTAAAGGTTCCCCTCGCACATACGTGCTAACTGTTTCTGACTCTAGGGGGCAGCACTCATCTCCATTACAAAGTCGAAGAGCCAGCACGGTCCAAAGACGTCTCCGTGGTCATGTGGCCAGCATGACTAAACACCGAAGACACGCGGAATGCTGTTACCGTCCCATCAAAGTGGTTCCTATTTTTCTACTTGCACTTTTTATATACTTTAAACTGCTAGGTTGGCAGAAATAGAATGTGGGTAACCAAGGATGCCATCTGGTGAGTCATTCATGTTACAGCGCCATGCTGGCTCTATGCCCACATTGCAGCTAGTTTGCCACGGAGAGAGGGCTATGAAAAAAAGCAGGAAAATGGGCGATTTAGCTCCAAGGTTGGTTCCTGTAGCATCTTCTCAGCCCTTGGCACTGCATAGTTGTAGACACTCATGCTGCTATACTTCAAACTTAACATACTGAATATATATATATGTGTGTGTGTGTGTGTGTGTGTGTGTGTGTGTGCGTATGCATATATCTCTCTATATATATTTTCTTAAGTTTTCGCGGGTACTTACATGTATGGCATTCAGCTTTGTTCGGGTATTTTCCCACGTCATTGTAGTTGTGCTTTTAAAGTTGTAGCAACGTTTCGGCAGAATCTCATCTGCCATCATCAGGCTTCTGTATAGTGTTCATCTGTGACTCCTGTGGCATTGAGGTGTTGGACCAAGGAAGAGGTCAGTTCTTTTTTGATTGAGTTCTTGTGTTCTTCAATGCATGTACTTATTCTTCTGTTAGTTTGTCCAATGTATGTGGTGGGGCAGGCGGTGCAAAGGATTTCGTATACTCCTTGGTTTTCTAACTCGATTTTGTCTTTAGGGTTTCTTAGGATGGCGGATATTTATCTGTTTGTGCAGAATGCTGTTTTAATGTTGCTTTTTGTGAGGATCTTGCTGATTTTGTCTGTAGTGCCTTTTATATATGGGAGGAGGGCTTTGCCGTTCTCTTGTTCTCTGTCTTGGATTTTGGTTGGGGTTTCTTTTTGGATTAGGTGGGTAATCTTCTTTCTTTGGAATCCATTGGCTCTTAGTACACTAGTGAGAGTGTGTAGTTCAGTTTTTAGGTGTTTGTTGGCTAAGCATTTTGTTCTGGAGATGAGTGTCTCGGCTACAGAATTGATCTGTGCTGGGTGGTGGTGTGAGAGTGCGTGTAGATAGCGGTTTGTATGTGTTTTCTTCTGGTAGATGGTGTGTCCTAGGGAGCCATTGGACTTTTTGTATACTAAGACATCTAGGAAGGGAAGTTGATTGTTAGCTTTTGTTTTCATAGTGAATTGTATTTTGGGGTGTAGGCTGTTGAGGTGTGTGAGGAAGTTGTTTTTCTTTCCTGTGTGGCCAGATTATGAAGGTGTCATCTATGTATATGAGCCAGAGTTTGGGTTTGTGATCATATTTTTCTAGAGCTTGTGTTTCAAAGTGTTCCATGTAGAGGTTTGCGATGAAAGGTGAGAGGGGTGATCCCATGGGTGCTCCTTCTATTTGTTTGTATTTTTGTCCATTGTAGGTGAAGTATGTATTGGATAGGCAGTGGTTGGTCAGATCTAGGATGTGCTTGGGGGGTTGTATTTGTTTTGGATGGCTGTCAAGGCTTCTTTTATAGGCACTTGGGTGAAGTGGGATATGACATCGAAGCTCACTAGTAGGTCGCTGGGTTGTAAGTTTTGTTTCTTTATGATATCAATGAACTGGAATGAGTTTCTTATGTGTGAGTTGATGGATTCTGCATAGGGCTGTAGTCGTTTGGCCAGAAATTTGGCTAGGTTTTGTAGAGGTGAGCCTATGGAGCTGACTATTGGTCTAAGTGGGGTTCCTTCTTTGTGTATCTTGGGGAGACCATAAAGCTTAGGGCATCTGGATGATTTCTCTCTGGGTATGATTCTTTGTTCTGTTCTGTTCTGTTCTGTTCTATTCTATTCTATTCTATTCTATTCTATTCTATTCTATTCTATTCTAGTGACCCAGTGCTGGGATTCAACCAGTGTAACAACTAGTTTGGTGAGCGCATGCGCAGCATTTTAAAGACAGCCATTTGCCTCTAAAATGTACCTTTTGCTGCAGCCCTGGTGACTAAAACAGCTGAAGTGCAGCAATCCGCTATGCTGAATGAATCAGCTGGGCTTCAAAACACGAAAATAAAGGACAGACTAGGGCAGGGGCAGGTGGGCAGGGCCAACTGATCGCTGGAACTATCGGTTTGCCCGAACCAGTCTTTACTGGCTGAATCCCACCCCTGAAGTGACTATAGGAGAGATTTTTGAAGATGCAAGTGCACAGGTCAGGATTGACAGCTATAAACGAAATATTAGAAATGCAAAGGAAAAAAAGGGAAAATAAAACAAACATAGTCGATGCTCATGTTCTATATTTATAAAATTATTTACATTTTTTTCCTTCTTTTCTTTTTGGTCATGGGCAACTCAATTGGCATAAACAGCACAATCACACAATACTTTTTTTCCCGCTTGTTTTAATAGCTAACATCTTATATATATATACACACGCAAAGACACAGACTCGTGTGTGACGGTGTGTGTGTATAAATATACATATATTATACATATATATATATATATTATATAATTAATTTTGCAGTGATGGGGCAACCCAAGGGCAGAGGGGGAAATAATATACAAAATTAGCTGATTATAACACAAGGCCAAAAATAGCTTACTATGTTAAGTGCAAGGGAGAAAAGCTGGATTGCAATGAAGTTAACATCTGACAGTTTAAATATAAGACTTGCATTAAAATAATCTTTTGCTTCTTTCTATCGTACTGCCCCTCCCTGTCCCACATAGCCTATTTAAAATCTAGATGCCCAAAGCCTGCTGTAACACTTAACAGTAGCATGATGATGGATTGAAGAGTAAGGATTTCTCAACTGAGAAGCAACTTGCAGACGCATGGTGGGTTGATGCAGTTATGAAGAGTCTCTGGAGGTCTCGTAACATTACATTGAGTTCTAGCCTCAGTCAGGTGACCAGCCACCTGTTACAATAAAACAGTGTTTCTCAACCTTGGTGACTTGAAGGTGCGTGGACTTCAACTCCCAGAAACCTTTTCCTCAGCTATGCTGGCTGGGGAATTCTGGGAGTTGAAGTCCACGCACCTTCAAGTCACCAAGGTTGAGGAACAATGCAATAAAATACCACAGCTATCCTCTTCCCAGAATCCCACAGTCTTCTTCAGGGGCAGGAACAGCCCTCACTGAATCCATATGGTGTTCCCTCGCTCTGTCCTACGCGGCTCAACGGTCAGTTCCCCAAACGTTGAGAAAAACTGCTCCATCTCCTTCTGCAACATGTCGTTCCGTTTCTCCGCGTCATCTTTGGCTCGCTCGGCATTGCGCATTTTGATTTCGACCATCGTAAACTTCTTCTTCTCTTGATCCAATTCATCGTGGAGGTTCATCATTTCAGTCTCCAGTGAGAGATTCCGCTGTTCAAGGCTGGGAAGGGAAAGTAGGTACAAGTTAAACAAAAGCTGAAGATTACTTGAACAGATCTCGGTTTGCTGTCAAGGTACTATCAGCGGATACAGAACTTCTACAGAATCTGCTCACTTGTTTGACTCTACTTTGGTATCTTCTTAGGAATATAAATCTATTCAATCTTGGGTGACTCTGTTTTAGGTCAGATTGATTCAGCTCACTGATCCTGCACAGACTGCCAATTCTTCTAGCTTTGTGGAGACCTTGTTGTTCTCTGGGCTTGGTTGTTTTCTTGCAGATGTTTAATTACCCAACCAGGTAATATCATCACTGAGATTTGCTCTCTGTTTGTTTATGTACAAGAGGCTAGCATTGGTGATGTTACCCAGTTGAGTAATGAAACATCTGTAAGAAAACAACCAAGCTCATAGAGCACCAAGGACACCACAGTTCAATCCTGAGCTATAAATATTTTCTTCTATTCCTGTATGGCTCTGGGTACTTTACAGAATAAAAAATAGAAAGTTTATGGCCTGTTATTCCTTTTATTCATGTCTATTTTCTTTTTTCTTTTAGAATATTTTGAGTTAAATTTAATTTTTTCTTCTTTTTGTCCTTTGTGATTGTTCTGGATGCCTGAATCTCAAAATTTCTTGCTGTAAGTTTTCTTGGTAGTCAGGATGGTTTTATTTAAAAAATGTAAGGAAGGAAGGAGGGAGGGAGGATGGAGGGAGGAGAGAAGAAGGAGGGAAGGAAGGGAGGGAGGAAGGAGGGAAAAGAAGAGGGAGGGAGGGAAGGGAGGGAGGGAGGAGGAAGGGAGGGAGGGAGGAGAGAAGAAGAGGGAGGGAAGGAAGGAGGAAGGGATGGAAGGAGGGATGGAGGGAGGGAGAAGAAGAGGGAGGAGGGAAGGAAGAAAGGAGGAAGGGAGGGAGGGAGGGAGGGAGGGAGGGAAGGGAAATAGGAATGATTGAAGGAACTAGGTATGTCTAGTCTAATGAACAGAAGGACTAGGAGTGATATGATAGCTGCCTTCCAATGCTTGAGGGGCTGTCATAGTGATGAAGGAGTCATTCTCCAAAACAATAATGAGTGGAAGATTATTAAAGAGACATCCAACCTAGAACTAAAGAGAAATTTCCTGACAGGGAGACCAATGTATCAATGGAACGGCTTGCCTCCGGAAGTTGTGAGTGAAGAAACTTTGTCTTTTTAAAATATTTATGCTAAGGTCTTAGGTTGTGCAGGTGTTCCACTCTTACAAACATTTATAGACAAAATTGTATGCATTGAGATAATTTCCCACTGTCAAACTCACAAAAACTGATTCCAATCAGCACACAACAGATAAAACAACCAACAAGCAGAATCAAACATGCATAGGACACACCAACATATATTACACTTGGAGGACAAGTTCATCAGCATCCTGATACCAACACTCACTAAAGGTTAACAGGGTCAAAGCAATCTGAATCTCAGTGGACATGGCTTATCACAGGTAAGCACAAAAACAGAGAAAGGGTGTTTCCTAGGTAAAGGTAAAGGTTCCCCTGGACATGCGTGCTAGTCGTTTCTGGATGTAGGGGGCATTGGTCATCTCCATTTCTAAGCCGAAGAGCCAGCACAGTCCGAAGATGACTCCGTGGTCATGTGGCCAGCATGACTAAATGCTGTTACCTTCCCACCAAAGTGGTCTCTACTTTTCTACTTGCATTTTTTATGTGTTTTCGAACTGATAGGTTGGCAGAAGCTGGGACAAGTAATGAGAGCTCACTCCATTATGCAGCACTAGGGATTCGAATCAGTGAACTGCCGACCTTCTGATCAACAAGCTCAGCATCTTAGCCACTGAGCACCACGTCCCACTGGATGTTTCTTAGGTCCCACCAAGTGGCCCTGTTTCAAGGAAGGTACCTGGAGCGTGTCCGTTCTGTTGAACACATGGAATGAGCAGATGCAAAAAATATTCAGCCTGTTCTAAGTTATGGAAATCACAAGTTGATAGAAATGAACGGAAGAGAAAAAGAAAGGCACTCTGAGTAATGAAACAGAATTATTATGCAAAGAGAAAATTGGGTTGCAGGGAATATCTTTTGTGGGTAAAGAATACATGAGAAGTAATCTCATCAGTTTGTCCTGACATTAGTTTGTGAATATATCCACAATAGGGGCCTCAAGATTTCAAATGTGGCCTGTCCTTGACAATACACAGGCAAAGAGTCTTCCATTGTATCTGGAGTCCAGAAGAGTCAGGATGAAGAGAAATGCTCCCACTTGCAAAGTTTGTCAGGTTGAAAGTGGTTCAACAGGATGTGTGAATGATTTTATCAGCCAAATCACTATCCCCATTGGAAAGGTTAGTGCAATGAATACATTCGGAGCAAATATTTCTTGACCTCCTAAACTTTGCAGAGCTGAGCAAATAGATGCCAGAAAGCATTTATTGAACATTATATTCTCTTTCAATTAAGTAGACAAATCATACAGAGGTGCAGTAAGTTAAGTTGCTCTCTATGGTGCAGTGGTAGAAGGTCACCAGCAGTTTTTCATTCAGTTGTTGTTTTCTGAGAAGCCTCGGGTAGTATAATCTCGGCTGGGCCCTTTTGACTAGTTTGCACAGGTGCAGAGGTGTTTCAACTCACCTCCTGCAAACTTGCACTCTCCCGGTCGCTTCAGCATCTGCCTGGAAGCACTCTGCTGTGCCGTGCAAAGCAGCTGTGCTTTAAAAGCAGAGGATAAAGGTGAGGAGGTGATGGGTGGGAGGGCCCAACAGCACAGCAGCATAGAGAACCGGTTCGGTCTTTGCTGCTCATTGCCAGTACCGGCTCAGCCGAACCGGGCTAAACCGGTAGACTACCACCACTGGTATGCATGGATGTGTTTCTGCTCACCTTAGGCAACAGCTAAAGTGACTTCCAGGGCTCTTTGCCAGAACACGAGCAAATAATTAGATAAAAACTAGGTGTTTGCTCCTTGGCAAACATCAGATTTCATTCCACAAAATGCAAAGTCCCAACAGCCAAAATTTACAGGAGTTGGGGGTCACATGCCATGGTAAACCAAAACCAAATTATGGTTTAATTCGGTAGATGAATCCAACCTGTGTGGCTTGGGGCGACAAACTGGATTTAAAACAAAGGATGAATATATGGAACTGGTGCTGCTATTCCTGACTGAAGATCTTGTTTACATCTTCATAAAAAGCTACTTCAGTGGTCAAATTATTTCCTTTAGAACCAAAAGGAACTACTTTTGCCTGTCTTATTTTTCTAGTCCACTGTCCAACTTTTTACTAAGTCTGCATTACTATTACTATTAATCTTCTCATCACTTCTTATCACCCATCTCTCCCACTTGTGACTGTATGACTGTAACTTTGTCGCTTGTATCCTTATGATTTATATTGACTGTTTCCTAGAATAGAATAGAATAGAATAGAATAGAATAGAATAGAATAGAATAGAATAGAATTATTTTATTGGCCAAGTCTGATTGGACACACAAGGAATTTGTCTTGGTGCAAATGCTCTCTGTATACATAAAAGAAAAGATACATTTGTTGAGAGTCAAGAGTATTCCTAGTATGATTTGTTTGCTGACTGTACTCTATGACCATCATTAAGTGTTGTACCTTATGATTCTTGACTCTTGAGGAATGCATCTTTTCTTTTGTGTATACTGAGAGCATTTTCACTAAGACAAATTCCTTGTGTGTCCAATCACACTTGGCCAATAAAGAATTCTATCTATCTATCTCGGATTGCACACAACAATGGAAAGCTATTGTTACCAAGACCAGAAGTCACATTCTCTAGATGTCACTTACTTGTATCTTCTGTTGCTCAGACATTTTAAGTTCTTCCTTTCTCCAATGGTGAGGTAGATATTTGGAAAACTCAACACAGCCAAAGCTGCAAGGCCTCCTCCCAATGCAATTTTTTACTGTTTATTTTTTTAAAAAAAGCTGTGTCTTTCTTGGCCCCAGCTTTACACACAACCATCTCATGACTGAAATGTTAAAGTCGTTTATGAGGCTCATTTGCAATTTTTCATAAAGAAAGCACCCCCCCCCCCACGAGCTCATTAAAACCTTCCTATGAATTTGAAGTAGCAATCTTTAAAGAGGGGCTTTCCCATCAACTACTACTCTGAAATGTCATTTCCTTTTCCAAGTGTCTTGAGCTCTCTCCCATGGCATCCAACAAAATAAATTGTGATATTCATTAGTATTCATGCTGGAGTTTTTAGATTACTTGGTGGCAGAATGGAAGATGTGAGTGATGTATAATCCCCTAAGAGATAAATTAAGCTAAATGCTGACCTTTCTCCTCCTTGTCCCATTGTTCTTTCAGTGCTTTATGTCATTCCATGTATAATTTAAATGATTTCCCCCCACTTTCCATCTATCTAAAAGGCCCATGTACCGCAATTCTAACTCACCTGACCACAGGTAGTTCTTGCTAAACAAGTCCCCCGTTTAGAAACCATTTTGAAGTCACAACGATACTGAAAAAGTAACCCTAAGACCAATCCTCACACTTTTGACTATTGCAGCATCCTGTAGTCCTGTGATCCCAATTCATACATTTCATAGCTACCTTCTCACAAGCAGAGCCAATGGAGAAGTCAGCAATGAGCTCGCAAGTTGCAGTCACATGGTGTTTTGCTTAATGACCAGGGCTCATTTGCTTAATGACCAGAGGTGATATTCAGCAGGTTCTGACCAGTTCTGGAGAACTGGTGGCAGAAATTTTGAGTAGTTCAGAGAACCAATAAATCCCACCTCTGACTGGCCCCACCCCCATCTTTTCTCTGCCTCCCGAGTTCCAGCTGATTGGCTGGGTCTTCTTTGATTGCCCTGCACAGGAGAACGGAGCTGGAAAGCAGGTTAGTGGGGCAGGGAGGGAATGAGATTTTGCAGTATCCTTCCCCTGGAGTGGGGAGGAAATGAAGATTTTGCAGTATATCCTTCCCCTGCCAAACCCGCCAAGCCACGGCCACAGAACTAATAGTAAAATTTTTTGAATCTCACCACTGTTAATGATTGAAGTGGAAGTGATATTGTAAATCTAGCGCTGTCATGGGATGTGGTCATTTAGTGACAAAGTTGCCAGTCTCAATTATGGTCATGAAGCAAAGATTATAATATATTGGCATTTCCTCTCTTTAGTCAGGAAGAAATACAAACAACTTAAATTGTTTGTGTTCAAAACAATTTTGAATTCTTTGATTTTAAACAGAGGTTTATCATGGATAGTTGTGTGACGGCATCAGTATCATATAAAAGCTATGTTTACAACCTTTACCTGTGGCTGCCATCCCACTTCAGGGCAATTGAAGAAAGTAGCTTTGGTTACTCATCATAATGATAATGTATAGTTAATTCAATGAAAGACAGTAAGATTTATTGAAAACCAGCTGTATGTAGACGAAATGGACTTCCTTCGTTCCTTCCCTCCTTCCTTTCTCTTTCTCTCATTCATTCATTCATTCATTCATTCGTTTGTTCATTCGTTCATTCATTCATTCGTTCCCTATTTTTAAATCACACAAGAGGTGCTACTGATTTATGTTCTACAAATTGTGACACTAGATCTACAGTATGTGACCGAGATGAGGCAACCTGGAAAAGGGACTTAAGGACACATTTAGTCTTTGGTGTTGAGTTATGGCCACACTCTTAAAAACACATGAGGCTAGGGGAAAAAGCAATGCTATAATTACATGTAAATTATATCATAATTTAATTCCCCATATAGTTTTCTTCATATGACCCATGAAAAATTACAATTTGCTGACAAGTTTTGGAAGGACTCAGATTGAAGCTGAACATTTTTTGCGGGGGGATGATGTGTCGTTTTGGGAACCTCGTCTGTGCCTCTGATCTAGATGGACTCACTTGGAATAAGAATGATCTACCAGTCTGGTTGAAATTGAAGTTGTAATCTAACCCAATGAGCAAATCCTTTGCCTCTAAGTATGGAACCACAGGTGGAGATTTCTGTACCTCCAGCACTACTTTGTAAATCAGTCAGTTCCCTAAACCAGGGGTCTCCAACCTTGGCAACTTTAAGCCTGGTGGACTTCAACTCCCAAAATTCCCCAGCCAGAGTTCAAAGTCCACCAGGCTTAAAGTTGCCAAGGTTGGAGACCCCTGCCCTAAACTGCTATATGCCAGTAATGGAGTCCATTTCTCATAATCCCCCAACCAGCTTATCCCTTGGCTTCCGAAATTTCTTCTGCCAAAATCTTACCTTTTTATCCTCGTTTCATACTCCAGCTTTTGTTTGGTCATTTCCTGCTTTAAGCTGGACACCAGGCTGTGCAAAGCACTATGATTGCCTGTGTTGTTCACAAAGGTTTCACTGTTGTCACTGCTGCTTGTAGCCCTGCTGCTTCGTCCCCCCACGCTTCTCCGCTCAACTTTGCTCTCACCCTCAGCCAGGTTCAGGAGATTGTCCTGTTGGGGCTCATCTAAAACCGGGTCTTCAAAATTGCTCCCATAAAAGTCCTGCTCGGGACACGTGGTGGTGGATGAGCGGCAGGAGTTGGAATGTTCTGGGAGGGATATCTCACACGAGGACGTAGACCAAGTTGCACTGTCCACACTCTGCTTATCTTCAGCATTCACTGCCGAGAACTGTTGGTGCACGTTGTCATAAGTGGAAAGTCTGTTGTGTTGGCCAGAGTCACTCATGGGCTCCTTCTGCTTGTTGTCTCTCAAGGTCACATACCCATTAGGCATCCAGCTCTGGCAACGACTGTTCAAAGAGTTGCTGTGGGCATCAGTGCTGGAGATACCCATCCTCACCCCTCCGTTCGGCATGCTGTGCGTGCCCATTTTGGTTACTGGCCCTTTCAGAGAAGATGTTCTTCTGCTCTGCAAGGTACCGTTGGGTAGCGAGGGTGACGTTTTCTCCTGACTCTCTACAGAACTGCTGAAGGAGCCGTTGGTGACTATCCCACTCCCTTTATTAAATGCCGGGTTCTTTTTCACTGTAAGGGGTGGACTCCTGGTCATGTCCAGTTTGTGAATGCTGTTCCTTGGACTGTTTGATTTGCTTCCGGGCTGAGCTGTAGGAGAACCATTGTCCACCATGGTTCTTTGAGGGGATTCAGGCTTGTCCCATGAACATTGCCTTACAGGGGACGACTCCTTGGTATTATTATTCTCTCTGTTCTGCAGCTGACCAATGATCACTTTCTTTTGGACCTCGTTGTTGTTGTTGCAAACCTCCTGTCCACTTTGAGATTCTGCATCCTTGGGAAACAACAGCTCATGTTCACTTATCATCATGGACATTAGTTGCTGAACCACCACAGTACCTAATGGAAAAGAACACAAACAAATCCAGGTTCAGCATGCCATAATTTTTGAAAAAGAAAAGCTACATTTGCATATACTTTGCACCCAGCCTTATCTTTGCATGAGATCCACTGTCTCGTGGTGGGTGTGATGACCCGGGGCGTGGCACAAAGGCAACTCAGCCAGTGAATAAGTATGGGTCCCTTTATTAGCTGCAACTTTGACCCCAATGTGCTGGTTACTTTCTGGTCTGGAGAAAAACTCTCCCACGAGCCTGCACCAGCCTTTGGCTGCAGATATTCTAGTCCAAACATCGTAAACTGAAAACTTTAAACTATAAATCCATTAAGGCAAAATAAGGTAATAAATCTGGTAGAACAAGATATGGAGTTCCAGAAATGAAGTAACAAGGCAATAAATCAAACCAGTTAGGAGGATTCCAGGAAGTCATAACAGCAGCCAACACAAGATAAACTCATCATTTGTTCCCAACAACCACCCCTCCCAAATGGTTCTCCTTTAAACTCCCTCCCCAGGTGTGCCTTATGAAGGGAATCAGGGCCCTTTCCTCCCTCATAAGCCATGCAACCCACGTTGCTCTCTTCTCCATTCTTCCCTGTGTGCCCTAGGATGAAGAGGGGGTGGGCCTTGGTCTTCCTCTGAACCTTCTCTCCCTTGTTCTATCTCTTCCTTGCTCTGCCCAGCCTGACTTTGCCCCTCCCCAGTTTCCTCCAAAGCCAATGTAGTAGCCACACTCCCAATCCCTCTCAGCTGTTCCTCTTTCTCCTCAGATTCAGACTCAGACAGGGGAATGACAGTGGGTTTCTTTTCCAATGAAAAAAAAAAGTCTTTTTCATCTTGAACAGGGGTGTCAATCTCAAGGCTCAGGGGCTAGATTTGGCCCATGGGGTACTTAGATCTGGACCACAGGGCCGTCCTGGAAACAGCAAAGGTGCTTCTGCCAGGCCGTCACAGCTGAAAACGGAGCTTGGGAGCCCATTTTCACTGGCAGAATACTCAGGCCACCACAGGCACCCCCCACACGAATGATGTTGAGCTGGCCATACCCACCCTGGCCGCTCCACTCCCCCAAGGTCAAACACAACCCTCATGCAGCCCTCGGTGATATGGAGTTTGACACCCCTGTTCTAGAAAGTTCTTGCAATCCTCATTTGCCATAAGCAAAGCACCAATGATGCAGGATCCAATCTGGGTTAGTCTCTGGGACCAGAGGTTTAGTCTTCCAAGCTTTCGGACTCGTGCTGGAGCCCATCCTCAGGGAACTTCTCTCTCACCAGAATGTTGAGTGAGGGAGAAGTTCCCTGAGGAGGGGCTCCGGCACGAGTCTAAAATCTCAGAAAATTAAACCTCTGATCCCGGTGATCAACTCAGATTGGATCCTGCAACATTAACCTGGGATATGTGTATTTGACTTCCTTCTTGAAAACACCAATGTTGTTTCTGTCAGAGTGTTTGCAGCATGACTACTATTGTGAGACAACACAGGAGCACAACACAGCACACAGAGGCTTTGTCTTTTAACAATGGTTTACATACAAGACTGCTATATACACACATATACGCATTAGGCACATACCAAGCAAGCAATCAGTCTTCATTACTCTGCATGGTGAACTACAATGAAGATAGAACATGAGGAGAGAGAGATACACCCCCTCATGGCCTCCTTTATATAGACAGCTTCTTAAAGTGGCAATACCCTGCATCAGCATTTACAGCAGCCTTACCACAGCTGGTCAGCTATTAAATCTCCAATACCTAAAGTTTATATCGCATAAAATAGTCTTGGTGCAAAATAGGTTCTCTCTCTCTTCCCCTCTCCCTCCCTCCCTCTCCATCCATCCCACTTTAAGAAGAGAGCAACCTAGGAAAAGAAGTGATTAGAGTCTCACTTCTCACAGAATAACTCAACTAAAAAGTCCTGTGATTTCCAGCGGTAAATGAAGTTTGACAGTCTGTCCTAATCTCCCAGTGAATGTTTTTCTGTAAT
>NW_020769317.1:28425950-28450467 GCF_900518735.1 Pseudonaja textilis
TTTCTTTCTTTCTTTCTTTCTTTCTTTCTTTCTTTCTTTCTTTCTTTTTCTTTCTCTCTTCCCCTCTCTTCTCTTTCTTTCTCTTTCTCTCTCTCTCTCCTCCTCTCACCCTCTCTTACTCTTCTCTCTCTCTTTCTTCCTCCTCTCTTTCTTTCTCTCTCTCTCTCTTCTCTCTGTTTCTCTCATTTTCTTTCTCTGTCTTCCTCTCCCTACCCCTCTGTCTCTCTTTCTCTCTCTCTCTCTCTCTCTCTCTCTGTGTGTGTGTGTGTGTGTGTTATGTTTCCATTTTATTAGTGCCACATTTATTCTAAAAATGTACCAATATTACTGCCTGATCACTGGACTAAAATTCTCAGAATCTGCATCGAAAATAGCCACACCGGTTTAGAATTATGAAGGGTTGTTAAGACAAGGCAGCCGACTGAAGTCCATATTACATACAGAACAAACTCCATTCCTGCATCCCTGTTTAGCCCATTCAACGTGTCCCTCCATGGATTGCACAGTATGGAAAAGATTCATTTTTCACACCAGAACAAAACAAGTAACCAAAGAAAGAAACCCTTAAGGAACTCTGGGAGAACATGGTGGGAGCAGAGCCATACAGAGCAGAGAGATGAATGGTCTAATTATAATTATTGACGTTCACTTCCAGATGGCTGGAGGGTCTCCGGTCCACCTCAGAAACCTTCAGAAGGAAGAGGGTGAAGCTCCGTGGCTCCCACAGCTACAAAGTTAATTCTGCCGACTATAACAGCACATTCTAATGAAAAGACCTGTGAAATTAATCTAATATCAGTATAAGTAAACACTCGGGAGCAAAACTTGGAGCAGCCTCTAAAGTGCATCCCAATCTTTGAGTAGAGACTATGTTGCTGCTGGTATTATAAATCAAAGTGGATTCCTGGAAGTCATTCGAGATGCAGATAATGAATTGCCAGCCTGCTTTCTTCAGACACTACTGAAAGCCAAACAGCACGGCTCCTTGTCTTTAATTTATGGAGCTTTTGTGTGGAACATGGAATATCGCACTTCACAATCCTCCCCACCGTCTTCCATATTTCTCAAAGTAAAATTAAGGTGGTGTTCTTCGAGTGGCCATTTAAAGCATATTTTCAAAGTGTTTTTTATAGTGTAAACCTGATAAATGTTAAAATCTATTTATTCGTCCATCCATTCATCCATCCATCCATTCACATTTCTGTATTTTTGTGTCCCCTGACTCCTCAATGATCCTGAACACCTTACAAATAAAAGAGGAAGCGATATATACAGAGGGTGGTGTTCAACAGGTTCTGACCAGTTCTGGAGAACCGGTAGTGGAAATTTTGAGTAGTTCGGAGAACTGGCAAATCCCACCTCTAACTGGCCCCGCCCCCATCTATTCTCTGCCTCCCGAGTCCCAGCAGGGTCTTCCTTTGTTGCCCTGCACAGGAGAACCGAGCTGGAAAGCAGGTTAGTGGGGTGGGGGAGGGAATGGAGATTTTACGGTATCCCTTGCCATACCCACTTAGCGACACCTACCAAGCAATGCCATGCTCACCAATGCTAGAGACTATCTAATAAAGAGCTGGGGAGTCTTTAGGTCTGGGAGGAAGGATTCTGGTTTTTAACTAGAACCCAGAGATCAATTAAGTTGGAACAGAAGCACAGAGTTTGAAAGGATCATTTAATTCACTACATTCAACCATTTTCTCGGTGCAGGAATTTACATTCCTCTCCAATATGTCTGCTTGAACTCATCTGGCAAAGCAGAGGCTACCACATTCCCCCAGAATTGGTTCCACTGTAAAATTAATTTTCATGCACCTATCCTTACATACATATTTAGAATTAGTTCTAAGACTACCAATGTATTAGTCTACCAGAACTCAATTGAGTTCACAATTCTTCCAAACAAAAATCATCCCAGAGTCCCTCATGTATTTATATTTACCAGTATGTTTATTTATTTATCATTCCAGCGGCATACAAGCTTATTAATATTGGTATTATCAAACCACTGAAATGTAAAACCTTCCCCGCAGTATTCTAAATTACTAAAAATGTGCAGGATAAGCAGACCTGCGTTCTGTGAAACCAGATCTAGTTTTTCCAATGGTGTCCAGCTAGAATCACAGATCCCTTGAGCTGGAAAGAGTTACGTAACAGTAAGAGAGAGAGAGAGAGAGAGAGAGAGCAAGGGCAGAAGGACAATAATTTTATCCCTCCTGTTATCCATAGTATCTGGATTTCATCATATGGCATTGAGTTCCATAACTGTAAAGAAACGAGGGAAGGGCAGATTATTTTAATTTATTTTGTTGCTATGTATAATTACTGTCTGGATTATTTAAGGAGCTCTAGGCAAATGAGAATATCTATGTCACCGGGGGTCAAACTCGTCCTGTCACGTGATGTTTCACAATGTTTTCCCCCTTCGCGGAGCTGGAGTGGGCATGGCCTGCACATGACATCACTCACTGGGCCTACAGGTTGCCAGTTTGACACCCCTGATCTATGTGAACAATCCTGTCCAGAGAAGAGCCCAACCAGAATTACTAATCCTGTCTTCATTGTCAGGTTATATTAACAGAATCTTGTAAGACTGAAAGTATTTTTCCACTCATCTATGGAGATACTCAATCATTCTCAGTCATGTCTCAAAGACGCTTTTGCAATAGGCAACTGGAACTTTCTATGTTCTTCCTTGAAGATGTTTCACTTCTCATCAGAACTGATGAGAAGCTTCTTGGATAACGAAACAAACACAAACTCCAGTTGCCTTTTGAAACAGTACCTTTGAGATATTTCTCCATTCCTTCCATTTTACTTTCTAGAAAACTAGGCGGGGTCCCTTCTAACATATTTTCCACAACTTTCCTCACTCTTGTGAGCTGAGATATCTTTTACACACCAGTTAGCGAATACATGTTTTGCCTCCTATCTCCCAAGGTCCTTCTCAGATACCATTACATAAGGGGTCCCCAATCCCCAGGCTGTTATACTCCTGTTGGAGCCTGAATCTGCGGGGGAAGATGAGCTGGAACCTGAGCCAACAGAGATTGAAGGGGCAGTTTCGTTGGCTTCGGAGGAAAATGGGGAAAGCCAGGGACTTTCAGGATTAGGACAGCTTGTAGACAGGGAGGAACAGGGGCAAGATGACCATGAGAGACAGAGCTCAGGCAAGGACCACCCCCTTCTGATCCGAGAGCACAGAGAGTGGAGAGAAGGTGAGAACAGCAAAGAATGAGCAGGCCGCTTGGGAGAAGAGTGCCATTGTAACTTTGAACAGTCACCCAATGAACTGTTGTAAGTTGAGGATTACTTGTACTGGGGATGACAGTTGTACAATTTTGCCATGCCACCTAGCAAACATGTAAACTTCCAGCATCTGTTTCAGATAATTTCTACACATTTAACTTGGGATGAGAAAAGAACCTTCTGCCCAACTACAGAGTTCATGTTGTATCTTAATCTTTCAAAACAGTTCATGCCATTTGGACAATTTGCCTTATTATTTTCATCCTCATCTACTTACCTTCCATGATTGTCAGAGGATCTTCTACTTTAGGACGTAGGATGTTGGGGCCAAACACGGTTGCAAGATTTTGCACACTCATTTTGTTGACTCCAGAATAGGACTGAACTTCATCCAAGAATCTGTTCAGAAATTCAAGGAATCAGGGGTAGGTAGGGCAGGAAGAGAGTGAAAGTCCAGGATTCAGTCACATGTGATGACAGGATCTCATTAGATGGATCATGCTAAATAGAATTAGGAATCACATACATAAATTCTTTTAAAAATAGGCTGCAGAACCAGGGGTGAGATTCTACAGGTTTGGACTGGTTTGAGCGAACTGGTAATTTTGGTGATCATTTGGCCCTGCCCACCGTGTTCTGCCCTTTTCCTGTGCTTTATTTCCTTGTTTTTGAGCACAGCTGATTCGCCCGGCAGAGTGGTTTGCCGCACATCAGCTGTTTTGCTCACCGGAGATGCAGCAGAAGGTAAGTATTATAGCTAAAAATGGTATTTTCTAAATGCTGTGCCTGTGGATCACTGAACCGGCTATTATACCAGTTGAATTGCATCACTGTGCACAACCTCTGCTACAATCTTGAACTGGATTGCCTGTCTTGAATGGGATTGCCTGATTCTCTGGAGCTCCTTTTATATTGTAGGTAGGGAAAAGACACAGGGAATATCTTTGGGGGAGAAATGGAGAAAGACAGATAATTCTTGGAGGAGGAACATAAATTCCCTTATTGTCCCTTATTCTCCAAGGGTTGATCAGATTCTCATTTCCTGTTATCTTTGAATCATCCCTGCTTGCAATGGATTATATTTTGTCTACTTTAGTCCACAGAAAATTTCCTTGCTTGAATTTGGAAAAAAAAAGGAAAAAGAAATGGAATATAAAGTCAAAAGGAAGCAAAGATCAAAACTAGAAGAGCATCAGAAAGTTTTGGCTAGATTCCAGGAAAATAACTGCTCTTCACCCAGTTTCACCTAAATTCTTGTCTTATTCATGTTGTCTCTATATTTGTTCATATGGCATTGAATCCAGATGCGTCCAGGCATAAAATGGATTTGTTGAAACCATTGGGACTTATGTTGGCTCTATTGATTCCATTGATCTGGCTATAATATAATTCTCCTTTCTTCTTCCCTCCCCTCTTTCCTTCTTCTTCCTTTTGTGCTTTCTTCCCATCTTTCTTTCTTGTTCTTTGTCTTTCCTCTTTCCCTTTCTCCTTTCCTGACCCTTCTTGGCATGCTCAAATGCAAAAGGGGAAACATTTCTCCTTTTGTTTTGCTTTTAGTTTGTTTTGCTAGCTCTCTGCCAGAAAAAAGCAAAGAAGCTCCATTTTCACGAGCAGAGGCACCGCAGGCTGGTCCTTTGCTGTTTCGAGGGAAACCCCGTGGGCCAGATCTAAGCACCCTGTGGGCTGAATCCGGCCCACAGGCCTTGAAATTGATATCCCTGTTGTAGAGGATGATAGTAACAAACCAGCCTATCTGAAGACCTTTAGACTAGGCATTGCAGTTCTGGTAATCATAATCTGGGAAATTACTAAAGGTAAAGGTTCCCCTCGCACATATGTGCTAATCGTTTCCGGCTCTAGGAGACGATGCTCATCTCTGTTACAAAACTAAAGAGCCAGCGCTGTCCGAAGATGTCTCTGTGGTCATGTGGCCAGCATGACTAAACACCGAAGGCACACAGAATGCTGTTACCATCCCACCAAATTGGTCCCTATTTTTCTACTTGCATTTTTACATACTTTCGAACTGCTAGGTTGGCAGAAGCTGGGAGAAGTAATGGGAGCTCACTCCCTTACGCGGCACTAGGGATTCAAACCGCCAAACTGCCGACTTTTCTGATCGACAAGCTCCATGTCTTAGCCACTAAATACAAAATAGAAGTGGATGGAATTGTGAGATTTCCTCAGTGTGGCTTCCTCTGGTGTGATGGGACTTGAGGTCTCCACATTCCCAGCCAATTCTCAGAGATTGTAGACTCCATATACTTGTAATAAGGATTCAGACAAAAAAACCCACACCAGTCTGCAATTATCCTAATAAAAGCACTGAAAACAATTGGCCTGTCTAATAATATATTGGACACAGCCATATTATGATCTTTTTTTTTTGTCAGGATGATTTACCTGCAAATGTACTTGAGTAGATTAAAGTTGACGAGCGGCAAATTCTTCACTTGCTTTGCTAGTTCATTCAGCCCCTGTTTGAATGTGTAAGGAAAAAAAAGTGAACATGGAGACATTTCCAGCATCCATGCAAATATTTAGGAACTAAATTCAGGTAGAAATCCCCAGATAAGATAAGAGGATTTGGGTACTAACCAGTGGTGGGATTCAATGTTTTTAAACTACCAGTTCTGTGGGTGTGGCTTGGTGGGCGTGGCTTGGTGAGCTTGGCAGGAGAAGGATACTGCAACATCCCATTCCCTCCCCACCCCACTAACCTGCTTTCCAGCTCTGTTCTCCTGTGCAAAAGAAGACCCAGCCAATCAGCTGGGACTCAATGGGAGGCAGAGAATAGATGGGGGCGGGGCCGTTCAGAGGTGGGATTTGCCAGTTCTCCAAACTACTCAAAATGGCCGCTTCTCCAGATCTGGTCAGAACCTGCTGATTACCACCTCTGGTGCTAACATAAATCCAAACCGAGAGACCAAGCTCACCGTTTCCTTTTCTTTGCTGAGCATTTTGGCACAGGAGAGAAACTCTTCATATTTGGAATATGGGATAACCGGCTCCGGCAACTCCCTGAGGTAGAGTTTCAACAGTGAGGCCACTGTGTGGACGTCTGTATTTCTGCAGGAATGGAACAGAAAAATATCCACTTGTAAACGTAAGATTAGATCTCTGAACATCTCATATCCATTGTGGATCTCTTTGGATGCTTCTAAAGCAAGTCATATTACCTATTCAGAAAACCTTTACACAGGTAGTCCTCAACTTACACCAGTTCATTTAGTGACCGTTTGATGTCACAACAATGCTTAAAAAACGTGAATGATGACTGTTTGCACACTTACGCATCCCCATGGACCAATGATCAAACTTGCAGTGGTTAGCAACTGGCATGTATTCCTTGACTTATGACCATAATGGAGACTGCCTCTTGTGGTCTTAAGTTGTGTTGGTCGTAACGCGGGTCACACACGTGACCGATTTGACCTTACAGCCTTTTTTGGTTGTAAAACACCATGGTCATTGTTTACTCTGGGGGCATTTTTGCTTAAATGTTTTGGCAAAATCCTCATAAACTATCGTCATCTGAGCAGGACACTGCAAACAGTCATACATTCAGAATATAATAGAATAGAATAGAATTCTTTATTGGCCAAGTATGATTGGACACACAAGGAATTTGTCTTGGTACAATTGCTCTCAGTGTACATAAAATAAAAGATACATTAGTCAAGGGTCAAGAATCATAAGGTACAACACTTAATAATAGTCATAGGATACTATAAGCAATCAAATCATACTAGGAAACAGTCAATATAAATCATAAGGATACAAGCAACAAAGTTACAATGATACAGTCACAAGTGGGAGGGGATGGGTGATAAGGAGTGATGAGATTAATGGTAATAGTAGTGCAGACCTTGTAAATAGTTGGACAGTGTGGAGAGAATTATTTGTTTAGCAGAGAGATGGCATTTGGGAAAAAAACTGTTCTTGTGTCTAGTTGTTCTGGTGTGCAGTGCTCTATAGTGTCATTTTGAGGGTAGGAGTTGAAACAGTTTATGTCTGGGATGTGAGGGGTCTGTAAATATTTTCACAGCCCTCTTTCTGACTCGTCTTCAAGCCAGCTGCCAAATGCCCAGAATGCAGTCATGTGGTTTGGGGGCTGAGGGTGGCAGTGACCACCAGAACTTCAAATTCAGATTGTAAGTACCTTTTTGGGGGACGGGATCCTTAGTGACTTCAAATGGTTGGTAAGTTTTTTGTCGTAAGTCAAGGACTAAAGTCCCCATCAAGTTGAATTAAAAGACAATGATTTCATGAAACTTTCACCTCTATACAGAGTTACCACAACAGTTCAGAGGTGGCTTACTGTTCTCTTTTTCTAGTTGACTTCTTTTGCTTCCAGCGTAGTCTATACCTCTGTATTTCCAAAAAGATTCCTAATCAATTCCTAAATTATTCTGATATCACTTTGAGAGATTGGAAGACCAGCCAATTTTCTACCTTGAAAATTAAAATTGATGTTGCTAAATCAGGTAACCCCAGGGAAAAAATCAATCAATCAATCAATCAACCAATCAATCAATTGATCAACCAATCATTCAATCACTCAATCAACCATCATCTATTAGTTGGTAAATCAGTTTCTTTTCTTTCTCCTTTTTTCAGTCTATATGCCAACCATCTTCCTGGCTTGTTTGCATTTTTTAAAAAAATGTTTAGATCTGTTAATTTTTTTGTGCTAGTACTTCTTTATCTATTAAATTCAACTTATGTTTCTTTAAGCCCATTTGATTTTTTTATGTTCTTTTTTATGGGTCTTTTTGTAATTCCATCTCTAACCTTTAATATTCCTTTTCTAATTTCTTTTGAACTTGTCTCTTCTTTTTATATCTCTTTCCCACATATGTTATGGTGGGTCCTCTGTTATATGCCTTTGCTATATCCCATACATTTTATAATGAAGTTTCTTCTTTTTTATTCTCTTTAAAGAAAAAGTCCAACTCTCTTTCCATAAATTGAGTAAATTTCTTTTCTAACCCTAACTCTAAATTCTTCTGATATCACTTTGTGAGATTGGAAGATCAGCCAATTTTATATCATGAAAATTACAATTGGTGTCGCTAAATCAGGTGACCACAGGAAAAACCAATCAATCAATTGACCAACCAACCAATCAACTAATCATTCAATCGCTCAATCAATTTACCCTTTCCCCCCCTAGTAATGCAGTTAGCTAAAGCCTTGGAAATTACGTTGGCTCCCTCTAGGTCCACTAGATGGCACTCTTGTAAAATAAGATAGTAGAAATTATGGTAAGGTCAAACTTTATTTATTCATGGCAGAGAATTACGATTATACTGAATTCAATGGCCACCCTGAAGGCAGGATTTAAGTCCATTGAATCACACATGTTCTTTAATTTTTAAACAGAGAGCTTCCTGGAATGAAAACAGAGACAGAATCATATTTCAGTAGTACGGATACACTCGGATATTATATGAGTCTGATAGTTGCTTATGCATCCTTGAAAAAGAGGAATTGCATCACTAGAGGGAGATAAAACATTAAAAACCCCTTTTCCTCCAAGTTAAAAGCACTCTACATGGAGTACACATATTCTAATTTACTGGATTTTTATAGATACTATCGGTTGTCAGTTGTGGTTTATGGCAGAGTATGGCATGCATGAACTGTGGCTTATTCAAAAATCAATGAAATATAGGTTTATGGTGAGCCCACAATAAGGATAGCATGACCTTGACAAAATATACTATACAATCTCCACTAATACCAAGACTGTTGCTGACATACAAGGCACCCTTCTGCAGAATTCCATGTAGTGTCCTCCCAAACAGGCTTTTAAAAATTATTATATTTATATAAAGGTTGCAGGTATAGCTTCTGTCACAATTCTCTAAGCATGTATGTGCAAAATCCCAACCTTCCGCTATTGATATTATACTCCTGGGTTTGTTTTTTTAATTACAACTGTTGTTCCCCGGTCCCCATGCAGCACACTTGTGTGATACTATTGTGGCCCACCAAGTGGCCAGCAGAGCTGTTGGCGGACTCGGACAGTGAGGAGGTTGGGGAGGAACATGGGCCAGTCCTGGAGTCTGGGGAAGGCTCTGATGAATACTCTGTGTCAGAGGCAGAGATGTGGCCAGGGCCGTCTGACAATTATCAGCTGCCTTCGGAGTCGGAGATCAGTGAGGCAGAAGAACAGCTGGAGCCTGTTCTTGATTTGTGCATGCGCAGAACTGCCAGGAGAAGGGAACAGTTAAGGAACAAGGGTTGACTCGGTAGTAAAGGCACAGGTGGACGGTGAATGGCCCCTCCCATAGGGAATAAAGAGGAACAAAAGGGGAGTGGGGTTTGCAGGAGACAATTAGTTCATTTAATGAGGGGGAAGATTTGCTCATGACTCCTTCCCAAGAATTTTCTGCTGGCATTTTGGAAGCTATCGGCCTGGCAACTCTCCAAGCCTGATAGCAGTCTGTAGTTGTAAAATCTCTTGAAAGACTGTTTGCCAGGACTTTGCTGGATATGAATGAAAGGAATTATAAAATAAAAAGGGGTTTTGTCAGAACGAGGAGTCTGCTTCGTGGTTTTGGGAAGCCTAACTCAGAACAGATACACAGTTTACACACCGGGTTATAACGGCCCTGATTAAAAAACTGCAAACAGAGAAGGGGATAAAATCATGGGCTGGAAAGGACCTTGAAGGTCTTTTAACCCAGCAACCCCCAACTTTTCTGGCACTAGAGACAGGAAGTCAATTTTTCCACAGACTGGAGGGGGCAGGGGGACAGGAGGAGGAGTGTGCAACCTAGATGCCCTGCATACAGTTTTATTCACCCACTGTTGGGCCCGGAGCTTGGGAACTCCATATGCTGCAACATTTCTGACATTCTTCCTTTCTGTGTGTTCTTTTGGTCAGAGTTGTCCAACCTTTCCGGGTTGGCAGCCCAGGAGGGGGAAGGGAGGAAATAGGGGATGGTTTTGTGGGAGAGGGGCAGGGATGAGTGGGGCCGTGAGTGCCCACAAGAGTGGGGTGTCCAGCTACTCCCATGGCCTGGTAGCCAATAGGCCACATCCTAGCAGCGGGCTGCAACCCACAGGTTGTAGACCCTTGCTTTCAGTAACCATTGTCAAAGAGGCAGTCACAAGCATCCTGGTTACTGGAATAACTTCATCTTTCCTGGCTGGTGTTTTGACAAAAATGAGCACAGGTAGTCCTTGGCTTCCAACAGTTCATCTAGTGGCCGTTCACTAAATAAAAAGAAGTGACTTAAGACCTTTTTTCACACTTATGGCCATTGCAGCCTCTCCATGGTTATGTGATCAAAATTCAGATAGCAATAGAAAAAGTACTGGGACTTATATACTGCTTCCCAGTGCTTTAAAGCCCCATTTTAGTGGTTTAAAGAGTCAGCCTCTTGCACCCAACAATCTGGGTCCTCATTTTACCGACCTTGGGAGGATGGAAGGATGAGTCAACCTTGAGCCTGGTGAGAATCGAACTGCCAAATTGCTGGCAGTCAGCAGAAGTAGCCTGCAGTACTTCTTTCTAACCACTGCACTGCCATGGCCTGGCAACTGACTTATATTTATGACGGTTGCATTGTGCCAGAATTATGTGATTACCTTCTGAAAAGCAGTGGAGAAGCCAGAATCACTTAATAAACGTGTGACTAACTTAAGAACTGCAGTGATTCCCTTAACAACTGTGGCAAGGAAGGACATAAAATAGAGCAAAATTTACAAAATTCAAACACTGACCAAAATTTGCAAGAAACAAAGCATCAGAAACAGCGGTGGGATTCAAATTGTTTTACCACCGGTTCGGTGGTCGTGGCTTAGTGGTCGTGGCTTTGTGGGCACGCTTTGCCTAATGCCAGCACACAGCTTTCCCCAGACTAGCTGAGATCTGCAGCGCCAATCAGTTGAGAGGATAAAGAAGAGAGAAGCGCAAAGGCAGGCAGGAGGGCCGATCCTGCGCTTTTCTCTTCTTTCCTCTCTCAGCTGACAGTCCCAGGATTTTTTTTCCTTCTCTCAGCTGATCATCTGCTTTTTTAAAAAACTACCTGTTTGGTGGAACTGGTCCGAACCGGTAGAATCCCACCACTGATCAGAAACCGACAGAGCATCGATTTCCTCAATTTGATAATATTGGATTTAGCAATGTTGGGTGAACATCGATCGATTCAATTTTAGACAAAAATTCCTGGCTTTAAATGGCTCTCATCTGTGAATTACACCCAGCCATTTCAGGTTGCTTCATTCCTCACAAAAGATTACACTGAGTTTATCTCGTATCCCTTACATCAAGTTCCTTGACCAAAACCAATATAAAATATGTATAAAATATGTATGTAGGGCTTAGGGCCATCATTGGAGGAGGGACAGTCTGTAAACTGATGGCTGCTGCATCTTCATTGAAGACTTATCACTTTTATATCAAATCCATCAGATAGGACATGGATCACCCACGCCTGCCATCTTGCAAATTTTGTACATACATTTGACACCTTTGCTGGGATTGCTAACTATCAAATGCATGAAGTAGTGTCTACTGATTTTAGCTAAAACACCTTTTTTGTAACAGTATTCTGATGCATCCTGCTTCTCTTTCTCTTCTAATGTACCAACATGAAATTCGACCCATAACTGAGCCCTGTGAAATGCATTAATTGGAAAACTATCACCGGGCAGCTTTTAAGCCAAGCTGAATTTTTCTACAGAAACTCATTTTGCCAAAGTAATATTATTACACGGCTGCTTCAAAATTACCAGGGAGTATTGAACAATGACTGCTCTTTTCTAAATTAGATTGATTTCCTCTCCATTTTCTGTGTAATTCAATGTTTTGCTCCTTTTTAACAGAAGCTACCCATTATACGCTGGCTAGCTGATCACATAAATATCCCCCCACCATTTTGAAGATTTCAATTCATCTGGGCCATAGCCTAAGAGAATTGTGTATGGTATCTGGAGTTCTGTGGCTGGCATTTAACAGAATAAGAGAGTTGGAAGAGACCTTGGAGGTCTTCTAATCTAAGGAAAAGGTAAAGGTTCCCCTCACACATATGTGCTAGTCATTTCTGGCTCTTGGGGGCGGTGCTCATCTCTGTTACAAAGCTGAAGAGCCAGTGCTGTCCGAAGATGTCTCCATGGTCATGTGGCCAGCATGACTAAATGCCAAAGGCGCACAGAACGCTGTTCCCTTCCCACCAAAGTGGTCCCTATTTTTCTACTTGAATTTTTACATTTACATTACATTAGATAAATATTTTTACATGCTTTCAAACTGCTAGGTTGGCAGAAGCTGGGACAAGTAACAGGAGCTCACTCTGTTATGCGGCGCTAGGGATTCGAACCGTTGACCTGCCAACCTTTCTGATTGACGAGCTCAGCATCTTAGCCACTGAGCCACCGCTTCCCTATGAAGTGTTTTATGCTCTCAGCACAGAACAAAGAGAGAGGCATAAGGATTCTATGTTTGTTAGGAGAGATCCATCCTAGAACTAGGAGAAATTTCCTGAGAGTTGGAACCATTAATCAGTGGAACAACTTGCCTTCACAGGTTGTGGGTACTCCAACCCTGGAGTCCCAAGGGTGCTTTTTCAGGAGGCAACTGGATTTTCTGATTTTTCTTGGAAGACGTTTCACTTTTCATCCAAGAAGCTTCTTCAGCAATGACAGATGCATATTCAACTTACCCTTAGGAGCTGCTAGATTGTAGTGTTTCTTATACAGAGATCAGAATTTAAGAGACAAGATAAACACCCTGTATCTGGAATAGAATCATTCTTTCATAATTTTGAAATGTGTTGCCTTTCTTTTTTTAATTCACCTTCCAGTGAATGTAAATTATAACATCAGAGCTAACTGGGAACGTGCTGTTGATGGACATTTGTGGTCCAGCAGTTGAAAATAACTTGATATTACTAGATTTTACTTAATTATTCCATCGGTGATTAATCTTGAATCTTAAAGAAATGATGCATTTGGACCATTCATACCTGCATATGCCAGTGTTCAATCTAAAGGAGCACCTGCAAAAGCCTATTACTACCCAGGATAAAGTTTACAGAACGTTTAATTAGATTGATCTATGTGGATGGAAAGCAACAAAGGAAAGCCATAGCAACACAGTTGTGTTTTGTGTGACAGCCTGCTGCTGCATGTTTCAGGCAATTGCACACTGTATTAATGATCTAAACAAACGACTTCCAATTTCCAAAAGCTCAAGGAGATTTGAAGTATAGGAGATGCAGAGTGTTCAGTCAAGGTGGCCTTGATTTCAAATCCCTCTTCAAAAGATGACCGTGAGCTGGGCACTATGTTTTTTTTCTGACTCAGAAAAAGTCAGAGAAAAGCTAGGATACAATGTGATAGAGTATGATAAATATTTCTGGTTTTCTGATCATGTTTCACACATGCAAACCTGTGGATCTCTTTGGAATAAATCTGGCAATCCCATCTGCACCTCAAAATGAGACTTCCTTCAAGAGTACAAGGCTGCCACATCCTGGCTCTTATTGGGTTAATTTTTACAATCACACTTCAGTCTTAGTTTTATGCAGGTCAAATCATGGGGATTTAAGACATAAATTTCAAAGTTTGTGACCAAATCTAATAATGTTTAAGCATCCAAGCATATGTGCTGTTACCAACACAATGTAGTATTTCAATTCATGATAGATACTTGAGGTGTGTTGTGTTACTTTGATACTCAGTATTATTATTATTATAATACTCTTCCAGTCAAACATTTGCAGTCTCACTCTTAAATTATTCTGAGACCTACTTTTTCTGAAACTTTGGAAAGATATTCCCATGTATATATTAATAACATTATTAGTGACAGCTTAAACATTCCCTAGTCCAAAATTTTTCCCAATTCATGTAGCAATATCAATTAGAGAAGGTAGGAAAGAAATTTCCTTCCCTTAAGAAAACCTTTAAAAGCAACATTACTTTCACAAAACATAAACCTTCCACTCAATGTCCTGTTTATAACTGAACATTTATACACCAATAGAAAGTTGGTATATCTCACTGGTTTCTCAGATAATATTATAATGGAATATATGTTTGAGCAGCAGCTATTCAGCAACAGATAGAAACTATTGTGTCTTTCTTCAGGAAAGATGGAAAAAGAGACTGTAAATGAGTATAATTGATATAGTTGGAGCCTGTGTTAAAATCTCCACTCAGCCATAAAATAAACTACACATATAGTTTCTCTCTCCCAACTTTACTTACCTCACAGTTATGACATAAAGATAAAACAGGACAGAGAATGCCTTCCCTGAATTTCTTCAGGGAAAAGGTGAAAATCAAATACCTTGCAACCATCAATGGCTGTAGGTACAAATACCCTACTTATCCACAGAAATGGTTTGCAAAGGTCCATAACTATTCTACTTTCAATATCTATTGCAATGTAGTGTATTAGTTAGCACTCTAACCAGTTTGTCAAAGATGATTAGGGGACTGGAGGCTAAAACATACGAAGAACGGTTGCAGGAACTTGGTATGTCTAGTCTAATGAAAAGAAGGATTAGGGGAGACATGAAAGCAGTCTTCCAATATCTCAGAATTTGCCACAGAGAAGAGGGAGTCAAGCTATTCTCCAAAGCATCTGAGGGCAAGACAAGAAGAAATGGATGGAAACTAATCAAGGAGAGAAGCAACTTAGAACTAAGGAGAAATTTCCTGATGGTTATTCTATTCTATTCTGTTCTGTTCTGTTCTGTTCTGTTCTGTTCTTGTCCTGAATTCGAAATTAAATCTCTCTCTGAGACTCAATCCTCAAATATGGGCAGGTCATATATGCTACAAGTCATTTTAAAGATCTCTAAAATTATCCAGGAAGTGTGTGTGTGGTTTTTTTTTTTAATATAGGTTTGATTATTCTTATGCTTTGACTCTTATACCCAGCCCAGAATTTGTGGATTTGTGGATTATAAAAGCTGTGAATAAACAAACACAAAATAAAAGTTTTGATTCTGTGTTGTTATCATCGTTACCTTAAGTATTTTGTAGTTTAGGAAAGAAGGGTAATTATTAATAAATAAATAATAGACTAGGTAGGCAGATCCCTATTAATCACCCTTCCTTTCATTAGTATTACTTCATTCTTGCTTTCCCTATCACTGTCCATCATTACTGCTTTCCTTTCAGCTTATCCCAGAATGTATTTCTCCTTTGTGTGCAACTCAATAGGCTCAGAGTCCACTAGGTTATGTCTGGCTAGTTCAAAAACAAAACAAAAAAGGTTGAGTTATATAGAGTTTTTGCAACCTACTGCACCAAGCAAAATTTAAAAAGAAAAGAATTATGTCCCGTGCACTTCCATATTTCTACTCACATGACACTTGGAACATTTTACTAATTAATGTTTGCAAAGTGCTTTGAGGTTGTGTGATAAATTGTACTGCTAACCAGGAGCCAGCTATTTAATTATTAATTCTTCCAAGGGAGAATTTGCAAACCATTAACTAATCTGAGACTGGAAGCAACTGAAGTATACGGCTTATCCTGTGATGTTGGGTTCTCTGTCTTGCTTCCAATTTAATATGCACAATTCATTTCCTGAAACTGTCTTTGGCTGAAACTGGATAGAGAAACACAAAAATGCAGAGACAGCAGAACCTTGGACAGCAGCTTCTTTCTGCATGGTCTATGTTGCCAATCGTTCATTAGGTCAGCCAATGTTCACTAAGAAGACGTGGATACTAAGTACGTCTCCAAAATTTCCATCTATGTGTTGACATTCTCTCTTCTTGCTATGCTTAATAGCTTCTCCCCTAAGAACCTGCAGTTTGTGAATGGTTCTTCTAGGCACTGTTGCCACCAGATTCATGCTATAGTTTGTATCATTTTCGAGGTAGTCCAAGGAGCCAATAAAAGGAGAGAGAGACAGAGAGAGAGGGAGAGAGAGAGACAGAGAGAGAGAGAAAGAGAGAGAGAGAGAGAGAGAGAGAGAGAGAGACAGACAGACAGACAGACAGACAGACAGAGACAGAGAGACAGAGGCAGAGAGAGAGAGAGAAACAGGGATTTTGTGTGTGTGTGTATGCAAGAGAGAGAGAGAGACAGGCAGTGTATGTGCGTGTGTATGTATGTGTGAGTGTGTGTGTGTGTATGAGAGAGGGGGGGAGGGAGTGCGTGTTTGTGTGTGTGTGTGTGAGAGAGAGAGAAACTGTGTGTGTATGTGAGAGAGACAGAGAGACAGACAGAGAGACAGACAGACAGAGAGAGAAGCATTCCTTTTTTTTTTTTTCAGCCTGATTTTCAGACAGCAAAGTGTATGGACGTGAATCAGGGCTATTTTAAGGTGGAAGGTCAACTACATCACTAGGAATGTAGGACTGTGAGAGTTGGATCATACAGGAGGCTGAGCATTGAAGAATGGATGTTTTCAAATTGTGGGCTGCAAGAAGATCAAACCAATCAGCCCTAAAGGAAATCAACCCTGACTGTTCTTTTTGGAAGGACAGATGCCGAAGCTGAATCTCAAATCCTTTGGCCAACGAATGAGAAGAGAGGACTCCTTGGAAAGGACCCTGATGTTGGGAAAGACGGAAGGCCAAAGGAGAAGGAGATGGCAGAGGATGAGATGGTTAGATAATGCCATTGACGCAATGAACATGAATTTGGGCAAACTCAGGGAGACAGGATAGGGCCTGGCATGCTATGGTCCAGGGAGTTGCGAACAGTCAAAATAGTAGTTGGATTGGGTTGCCTTTAAATCCAATTTCAACTCTGGTTCTGCAATGCAGCAATATTCTAAACGGATGTTGGTTACCAAATACAAGTTGAGTCACAGTCTTAATAAAGGCGGATGTAGAAAGGTGTAGAAAACATGTGTACAGTTGAAACTTCGAACATCCTTAGGTATTCATAAGGCGGTGCTTTACATTGTAACTCTGAAATGAAATGGGTCGTCCTGGCACTTGCAAGACGAAGTGGCAATATGCAGGGTTTAATCCAACATTTGTGGTATCACATCTTTTTGGGAGTTAATAAATACAAGCAGTGGGAAAGATACAATGGCCCACCCACCCTTCAACCCATAAAGAATTCCCTTGCTTTTCACCTCCCGCAATGGTATATTTAAGAATTGTTGGAAGCTAAAACCCACCCCTCTCCTAAAAAATGAAATATTCTAAGATATATTAAAAAGGCAGAATATTTCCCCTAAAAGAGAAGTAGAAACTCAGAGAGGCAGAAAGTCAGCCCTCCCACCTTTGTCAATGGGCCATTAAGGCCTAGGCCACTCTATTCTACATAACAAAGGTCTAGCTCCTTCAGGCAGAGCCATTGAATTGCCCTTCATTGCACCAACCACCAAATTTAAACCAAACTTAGCACACAGACAGCCCACAAAGCTAGCTATGACCTCTGACAGCAACCAATTAGGATACTCTTTCTGTTCAAAGCCCAGAGAGGGCATAACACCCAGGCACTCTCAGCATCTCTTCCCTTTTTCTTCTCCCAAGATCTCCAAGATCCTGTTCATCAATAAACCTTTTTTTTCCAAACAAATTCCCTTATTCCAGTGTCTTTTCCCCCACTTGGAACTGAACCCAGAAGACATTTCTTCCAACAGAATGATGAAATCTTGCATTTTCAAAGAGGAAATGTGAGCTTTGTTAACATCTCTAGCTCCTTCACAGAGAATTGAAAACAAAACAACACAAAGCACAATTAGAAATTCCTAATTGTTGCTCTGCTGAGACTAACATTCCTGCTCTAACTCCAAGGCACTCTTAAAATGGCAGCCAAAAACTAGTACATGTTTTATCTGTGATTTCCTTTTTGTTAATGAGAATATTCAAGTGAAATTGGTTTCAGTGTGCAGGTTATTACTGCTTCTTGAATACACATGCACTCATGCAAACATTCAAACTCTGGGAAATACAAGTCATAGTTTTGTTTAGCTGGAAAGATGAATATCAATATAGTCAGACCGGCTTGAATTCGTTCCCACCTCTTCACACTCCAGTTAGAAAACTATAACATATTATGTACTGTATCAAAGCAAAGCAATAAAGAAATCAAGTGTGGAGACCCATAAAAGTACAATTAAACAATAGACCGCTTTGAAGCAATCTTGATTATGAGTACAGAGAGGTTCTAAGCATCCCTTTCTCCCTTCATTGTACTGTTCATGCAACCCAGTGCTTTGTCTTCTTGCCATGGAGCAGATATTGAAGATAAAGAAGTGAACTAAAAAAAAATCCTAACATATCAACAAACTCACTGTTTACAAAGTACTTTTCACTCTTATGATTGTTGCAGCATCCCCAAGGTCACACAATCAAAATTCAGATGCTTGGCAACTGACACGTATTTATGATGGAGAAGAAGAAGAAGAGAGAGAATGAGGAGAGGAGACGAAGAAGGAAGAGGAGAGGAGAGAGGAGAGGCCCAAGGTCTCACCTTCTGACAAACAAAGTCAATGGGGAAGCCAGTTTCAATTTACCACTGTGCTACTAACCGAACAACTGCCACGATTCACTTAACAACTGCGGCCAGAAAGGTCATAAAATGGGACAAAAAGCCACATAATGGCTGTCTTGCTTACCAACAGAAATGTTGGCTCCCTTGTGGCCGTAAGTCAAGGACTACCTGTACAGAAGGATATTCAGGGACATTTAGGTTCCTGAATCTTCTTACTTAAGTTTTGCATGTCTGTGAAAAACCGAAGGAATACTATTAGTGACGGCCTCTACCTCAGATCTGTTAATATCTTAAAAATAAAAATAAAAGCCAAGGTGAGCAACAGGCAGAAGAACAAATATCCTGGTATTCTGCATCAACCACACCTTCTGTTGTGTTGCACAGGGTGAATCTTAGACAAATAGATTTGTAGGATAAGATCCCTGATCAATTTTAAGTTGTCAGTAAGATATATAAGTGAGAAGTTAAGTCCCTTAGGCTGAGCGATGGCCTTTACCCTTTTTCTTCTGGGAAATGAAGGTAATTAATGAAGGGATACAACCACATTGGCATTTGACAGCGGGGAGAAAGACATCAAAAGTCCTCCCAATAATAATTACCAATATATTTTTTTTGGAGGGGACGGGCATTTATCTTATACCCACTGATAAGTATATAAGAAAGTGCTGAAAACAAAGGATTGGGCCCAAGAAATAAATGGCTACAATAGCAGATGATTTGAAGTCGATGCTATGACCTGTTGCTTTCATGTGTTGGACTAGTGAGGAAGTGTGTTCCAGCTTTTTTACTGCATTTTTGTGTTCATCCAGGTGGGTGCTTATTCTTCTATTGGTCTGTCCAATGGATGTGGCAGGGCATGATGCACAGGGGACTTTGTATATGCCTTGGTTTTCCAGGTCAATTTTATCTTTGGGGTTTCTTAGGATGGCTGCTATTTTTCTGTCTGTTTTGAAGGCAGTCTTGATGTGATGCCTGTGTAGTATCTTACTGATTTTGTCTGTAGTACCTCTTATGTAGGGCAGGACAGCTGTTCATCTTCTAGGTCTCCATTATGTCTCAGTGTGTTTTTGTGGATCAAGCTGGTGGTTTTGCTTTTGTGGAAGCTGTTAGCTGTCAGTACTTTCGTCAGGGTGCATAGTTCAGTTGTTATGTGTGTCTTGTCTGCCAGGCGTTTGGTTCTGGCAATTAGTGTTTTGGCCACGGAGTTTATCTGTGCTGGGTGGTGGTGGGATTGGGTGTTGAGGTAGCGGTTGGTGTGTGTTTTCTTCTGGTATATGGTGTGTCCTAGGCTTGTTGCCTCCAGTTTTCAGCATTCTGGAAATTTTAGTCTCAATATATGTAGTGATTTATCAGATTGAGGGAAACTATTCCACCTAATCAAGAATTCCATAAAACATAAGCTTATAATTTTATTTATTTATCAAATTTATATGTCTGCATCTCATAAGCAGTGATTCTGAGAGATGTACAACACTAATAATTCTTTAAAGAAAACCTGTCATGCCCCTGGTGGAGACTGATTGAGGGAGAGGAGGAACAGCCAACAGGGAGTGGAAGCGTGGCTCTGGAGGTTGTGGAGGAGGCTGGGGAAGGGCAGAGGTTGGCTGAGCAATCAGAGGAGGACCCAGGCCCATCCCCTATCCATCCTAGGGCACACAGGGCAGAAAGGATAAGGGAGAGACCTGGTCTACTCAGGAGGAGAGGGCCTTGATCCTCTTCATGGGCTGCAGCTGTGATAACTGAATAAGTGTTTGGACCTGCATACTGGCGAACGCTGGAAACAAAGCGTGTTTTATTTTGGTCTGAGGTTATCTTGGTTGGCGTCCTTCCAACAGACCGTGCCTTGTTATCTCCTTGAATTTGGTAAATACTTCTCCTGTTCCATTGTGGAAATGTTGTCATTGTAGTTTGTTTGTTTTTTTATTTCACCTCTATCTGCTCATTAAGTTCAGACTGCATTGCTTTCTTTTGAAGACTATTTTTTGAGAATGTTTTATCTCCAACTGAGTATTATTGAACAGTGGGGCCAAGCTGGAGGCATTAAAGGACATTTATTTACATTCTGGATTTTGTTAAGTTTGTATCCCACCCTGGGTCATGACAAAACCCCAGCTTTTACCAGATACTTCTGAAACAGTTTTGAAGGTGTAATGGAGGCTCAAATCTCACATTCATTATTAGTTTTGTATATTGAATAATTATGAATACATTTGAAAGATTTGGAAAGATTTATACCTGAGAATGAATTTGAATTAGATGTTTCAAGACCAAATCCCCTTTTATTGTAAATTCCCACAGTCGTAAGTTTTTCATACAGTCTTCCCCAACCAGGTGTCTTACAGATGTGTGCGGATCACAACTCCCAGAATGTCCAGTCAATGTGGCCATGCTGGATTGAATTTGTACTTGTACTCTTACTACAAATGTGTGCGGAGTTATAGTCAAAGAAACATGGCAGACTGTAGGGGTGGTGTCAGCCCTGGATCCATCTTGTTTCAGCTTTAGGGCTGTCACAGTGGGGGATGGGCAAGCTGTGGGTATGGGAGAGTAGTGAGAAGGGAGGCTAGCCACAACAACATTCTTTCACCAGAGATCAAGGACAAGTTGCTGGAGTCTGGAGATGGGCTAACATGACTTCTCTAATAAATTCTTACTTCAATGGACTTTGTCTTGGAGTGCTGAATGGGAATGGGGAGTTTGGTTGGAACACTGACATTAGGTTACTTTGAAAAATGCTTTCTTTGAGCCCTGAAAGAGAAGTCTATAAAAAGATACATTTGTGGCCTTACCTGTCAAACAGTGGCTTCTCTCCACAATCAAAGGCATCCTGTAACTCTTTGACGAGGTTAGCCTGGCCCGGCAATCGGAAAAGTCCTTCCTCCTTCAACCCCCGCAGACGAATAAAATCCACACACTGTTCTACCAGCAACGGAGCCAAATGGTTTCCATATCGTTTCTCATAGCGAACGGTGTCTTCCAGCTTCTGCCCAAATATTCCTGTGTATGACAAGAATAGCTGTAAATACTCAAGGTGAACTCTGTACGGTAAATAGGTCTTTCGTTGAACCATTTTACATAGGTCTTGGGAAATCCTGACACTAAAACTACATCATTTATAATGATGTCAGGTACAAGAAGTCAGGAACCAGAATAGAATGGTGCAAAAGTACTACCAGTCTATGTCACTACATTGCATCAGAAGAAAGAGCCAACAGAATGTACAAAATGTACATAAATATAAGAAGTCTGGTAGACCACAACATGAAACTGATCTCCCACCAATAAGGAAAAACTTACTGTAGCTCCAGCTTCCCTTAAACGTTGCCATCTGGTGGGATCACAGACACACCCACACCCACACACCCACAAAGACAAACACACACACAAAGAGAATATTCAGAGGCTCTCCAATCTACTAGCCTTCCAGTGGGCTTAAAAACCGACTCTTTGCCTAGCATTTGGTCTACGATAAAAGGGTGCCCCCAAAATGTAGGACTATGTAGAGCTTATGGGAAATTGAGATCCTGTGGTTAGGTTATCTATACACAAAAATCTGAACTACTAATGGTCAAGGCGAATTGTTGCCAGATAAGAGTCAACAGACTTCAAAGGAGGCTGCATTTAGGAACCTTATGGGGGTGCAGAGATTCCAAACTGATGATGCATTTGACCCTGCCCCCTCAGGCTCATCCTGGTCTTCTCTACAAATTTTTAAATAATTTAAGAGTAGCCCTTCCCAGCTCCTCCATACTAGACAGCCACAGACATATCGATATACATACAGGTAGCCCTCAACTTGAAAAAGAAGACTTACAATCTGGATTCAAAGTTCCTATGATTCTTCCCTCCATGATCACATGACCACACTTTTGGCTTATGGCAACATGGTGGCATTTAGAGCCATTTGTAGCATTCCATGGTCATGTGACAGACTTTTAAAATGTTTTTTCCCAAAACTGGCACTTATTTCTGATTTTTGGCAAATCCTCCCCATAAAGAATAATGGGTTTGCTTAACAACCATGGCATTTGTTTTACAACTTCCAGGTTTGTTTAATGACTGCTACAAAAAAAGTCATAAACTTGGATTGGTTATGTGACCAATTCGTTTTACCACTGTTATGACTTATGACCATAATGGGCAGACTCCATTATGGTCATAACTTGAGGATTTTTTTTCCAAGGGTCTGTGCCTGGCATGTATGCATTACAAGATTCACTGAGCAGAAGGAAATTCTATTTTAAAAAAAGAAAAAAAAACAGATCTCTCAGCATAAAGTGAGTGCAAGGATGAAAAAAAAGGAAGCTGAGATCATTTATCTTCAGTCCCAGATGTAATTCTACAACTTCCAGAGAAACAGAAAAGGAAAGTAGATAAAACTGAATTGGGAGGAACATCTAATTCATAATTCTGTTGTTTAGAAATAGAGAAATGTTAAGAAGAAGTGCTACATTTCAAATGTGTTTTGTGTGTTGCAACGATTTTGATGTTTATAATTAAAGCGCATGCATTTTCATGCAAGCACATGCAGTTTGAAACAAACCTTCAAGGAATCTGCATTACTGATCTTAAAAAAAATATTTATAAACTCATATGGCCACCTATCTTTTACAGAATAATCTTAGCCAGCTCACAATAATATTCAATAAAAACAGAGTAAATTCAGCTGACCAAACCTTGTGACAAGCACCTAATCACACGACCTCAACCTCTCATAAACTCTACCTGCTCCTACATTTTGAGGGCTCACTTCTACCCTAGACCAAATCCCAGGAAAAGAGTCAGCTTCTACAGCCCACCAGAAGGCCAATAGTATGTGTTCATGTGTGTGTGAGAGAGAGAGATCCAGTGGTGTTATACAATTTTTTTTACTACCAGTTCTGTGGGCTTGGGTTGGTGGGCATGGCAGGGGAAGGATACTGTAAAATCTCCAGTCACAGGTGGTATTTGCCGGTTCTCCGAATTACTCAAACATTCGGCTACTGGTTCTCCAGAACTGATCAGAACCTGCTGAATACCACCTCTGGTGAGATCCCATTAGATGTCAACATTTACAGTAAATTTCCCCTTATTGGTGGGAGATCAGCTTCATGTTATGGTTTACCAGATTTCCTTTATTTATGTATATAGTTATGTCCATTCTGTTGACCTATTCTTCTTACACCATGCAGATTGGAACAGCTCTGTATCTTATATTTCACATTAGTTGTTTCCAGTATAGGGGTATAGATGGCTCACTTGCACATGTGTTTCCAAAAAGGACTTCCAGAAGCCACAGTGCACACAGAAAAAAACAAGACCATGATAAAACAAACAAACAAACAACAGAATTTAACATGATACCCTCCTGTATAAACAAATCTTTCTTCTCCACGCTTCACCATGTTTTTCCCTTAGTGTGATAAACAGAAAGAGGCAAACACAAATGCTTCTGCATATACTCTACCTCTCCTTCAAGCAGAAAGAGCAAGAGAGAGAGAGAGTTTGGGAGAGGGAGAGGGAGACAGAGAGAAGCAAGAAATCAAGAAAGAATGAGAGAAGGAAGGAAGGAAGGCTAAGAATGGACGCAAGAAATCAAGAGAGAATGAGGGAAGGAAGGAAGGAAGGAAGGAAGGAAAGAGAGAGAGAGAGAGAGAGAGAGAGAGAGAGAGAGAGAGAGAGAGAGAGAGAGAGAGAAATAAAGCAAAAAACCAATGGAGGATAAGAGGAAGGAAGGAAGGAAAGAAAGAAAGAAGGAGAGAGAAAGAAGAAAGAAGAAAGAAGAAAGAAAGAAAGGAAGGAAGGAAGGAAGGAAGGAAAGAAAGAAAGAAAGAAAGAAAGAAAGAAAGAAAGAAAGAAAGAA
>NW_020769317.1:28456835-28478881 GCF_900518735.1 Pseudonaja textilis
TCTATCTATCTATCTATCTATCTATCTATCTATCTATCCATCTATCTCACCAGCCATGTTTTTAAGATTGCTTCCAGCTCTGATGGAAGATATATCTGGTGCAGATATATCTGGTGCAGCTGTGCAATGAAAGTACTGACAATTCTGTGCTTTGACCTTCCTTTAATACATAGGCAAAGGAAGTGGCTCTCATTAATGGCTAATGCTTTCAGAACAGATTTGTTGAATCATGCAGGGTGATAAACAGCTGACAATCCTATTTTCTTATGAAAGTCCTGGGCAGAAATTTTAAAAAAGATGGCAAAGGAGTTTGGAACTCATTAATGGCTTTATTAATGGCAAATTAAAGCGATCTTTTTTCTCAAGTTCTGAACATTCCAGGAACCTTTGCAAAGTGGAGAATAATAAAAGCTGAGAGCAGGCCAGTTCTGGGACCACAGCCTGGACTATTCCACTAATGGGTATACTGGTAATGGGCCCAGTATCAATGGGGCAGGTGCTACTGCTGGAGAAAGAGTCACAGAACTGCCCTGGGGGGTCTGCTGGTCCCCAATCCACTGCTTGAGCAGGAGAACTTATACCATTCAGCCTTACCAGTGAGGAGTGTTAATTAAGCTTAGTTTGTCAAAACATGCACTTTCACTTCCTTATTTTATATCGTTCCTAAACTGCTTTTGAGAGCCACCTCTGCCATGAGTAACTAGCTTTTTGGAATCCAGAGAGGCCAGATATCACTTTTAACAGATGAAGAGAGTTGGAAGCAGAGGTGGTATTCAGCAGGTTCTGGAGAACTGGTAGTGAAAATTTTGAGTAGTTTGGAAAACCAGTAAATACCACCTCTGATTGGCCCCGCCAACCCCATCTATTCTTTGCCTCCTGAGTCCCAGCTGATCAGCTGGGACTTCTTTTGTTGCCCTGCACAGGAGAAGGGAGCTGGAAAGCAGGTTAATGGGGTGGGGAGGGAATGGATTTGGTAGAAACCTTCCCCTGCCACGCCCACCAAGCCACATCCATAGAATATTGGACAACTGCTCTCATGTCTCCCGTGGTCCTTCTCTTCACTAGACTAGTCATGCCTAGTTCCTGCAACCATTCATTGTATATTTTAGCCTCCAGTCCCCTCATCATCCTGGTTGCTCTTCTCTGCACCTTTGCTAGAGTCTCCACATCTTCTATCAAAACTGAATTGTACCTAGTTTCCCATTTCTCCATATTGAGTAAGCTTAAGGATTTTTCCATTTTGCTTTGGGACTGCTATAAAAAGCACGAAAAGTTTCAAAGGGAGAACACTTTGAGGAAATCTGAACCCAAAGCTCATTTTGCATAGATGAAGACAGGTGTTAAAGTTATTTAACCAGACAAGTTCACCGTTGGTTCGCCAACACGCTGGATTTCATGGACATATGAGCCATACGGATATCAAGCCTTCAAGCTGTACTATTGATTTTTGACAGACTGTTGACATACTCTTTTCAGAGGACTGAGTAAACCCATTAAGAAATGTAAGAAAACAGAGACCTGTCAGTTCTGGACTTGTCTGCCAGCAAAACGTCTAGATTAATTTTCAGCTGTTTATTTTTATTTTGTATTTTGTATTATGGTTGATCTTATTCGGGACACCTGCTGTTGAACAGGAGTTCCCCAGATGGTAACTGGTAGAAGTCAGCAACTAGAATACTACTTGGTGCACAAAATAGGCACCACGTGATATCAGTGCTGCTGTACAATGTTCTGCTGCTTGCTAATTGTTTTCTGCGATCAATTTGAAACATTGATTTTAATCTTCAAAGCTCTGAGCAGCTTATGACCCATCTTCGTAGGGGACAGACAGTCTGTCTCATTATGAAGCTATTCAATTATTAAGAATACCCAGAAAAAAAAGACTTTTTGAAGATGTTGCCATTTCAGAAGCCCTTATCAATAAAGGAGAATATTAGTAGCTTTGGGGTTGATATGAGGAGTCCTTGGTGTTCTCTGAGCTTGGTTGTTTTCTTGCCGATGTTTCATTACCAAACCAGGTAGCATCATCAGTGCTAGGGCTAGTTTGAGTAATGAAATGTCAGTAAGAAAACAACCAAGTTTGGAAAGTGCCAAGGACCCCTCAGAAGCTCTTATGTCAGGCTTATCACCTGAAGTTATGAGAACTTCAAACTAGGCGAAACAAAGGGGTTGTGCAGGCTGAACTCATTCCATATGTCTTCACCAATCTTGCCAATCCCATATTCTCCTGGATGTCCGTTCATTTCACCTTGAAAGTTTGAAGGAAAACTGCACATTCGTTTCTCTAGAGTTCAAGCGCTGGTACTCCTCGACGCATGACCACAATTGACCCCAGGATTTTCTGCTGCTATGCAAACCATTTGCAAAGTGAGTTTTGCTCCATTTTATGCCCTTTCTTGCCGTAGTTGCGAAGTGAACATCTGCAGTGTTTAATCAGTTAGGAACAGCTTTGTTAAGTGAATCTGGCTTCCACATTGTCTTTGCTGGTCAAAAGGTCACAGCTGTCATATATAGGAGCCAGTTTTCAAGAGGCCAAATTTTGATCACATGACTTTGGGGATGCCCCAATGGCTGTAAGTGTGAAAAACGGTCATAAGTCACTTTTCTTAGTGATGTAACTTTGAATGGTCATTAAATGAGGTTTGTAAGTACAGGATTACCTGTATGTGCAGGGGTGGGTTCAAAAATCCCAGCAACCGGTTCACTGTCTGGTTGTTGGGTGGGCATGGCCATGCTGGATGTGGCCTACCGGAACTTCTGGGAGGGCCATATTTCACCTTCCCCAGAGTCCGGAGGCTTCCCTCAGGTCTCTGGGAGAGGAAAAATGGCCTCCCCCGGCCTCTGGAAGCTGGAAACAGGCCCATTTCTGGACTTCCAGAAGGCCCATTTTTCGCGCAGGCCCTGCATTTACCTGCATCCAAAACAGGCCATGTGGAGACTCCTGGGAAGGGAGGGGAGGGGTGGATGAGGCCAGCCATTTGGTTCAACTACCGGTTCGGTGAACCAGATGTAAATTTAACATCCAGTTCTCCCAAACCAGTCCAAACCGGTAGAATTCCACCCCCGTGAGCAAAAATCCTAACAAGTCAGGATCCTGGATTTCTTTGAGTTCAATTTGCATTTAAATAAATCCAAGGCCTTCATCAGGTCTGCTTATAGCCTCCATTGTGGCTGAAGGCAACATGAAGCGAAATGAGCAGACCGGGATAGAACGTGCAATCCCATTAAACAGACACAAGGAACGTATAAAAATAGGCCCATTAAAAATAAAGAAACTCTTTGCCTTCTAAACACCAGGCAAAAGGGGTGTGTCTTGGCTATTTTTCTAAAGCAGAAAAGAGCCCAAATATTACTTCTCAAGCAATGAGTTTAACAGAGGGCAGTTGAATTTGTACATTCCTGTTTCCCTTGGATTCGAATTTTTCTGACGTTTTGTTTGTTTCAGCTATTAGTCTGTTAAAAAAAAAAAAGTCATGGATGAAAATCCAGATTCATTGCTGCATTTTGCCATTTGCAGTTTTGTACCCTTCTAATGTATTTTTCAGAAATATCACTAATGTTATACTTTTGTAAATATTACCACACTGCATTTAGTGAATGGTTTTTATGAACATCTTTGAGTGGCATATGCTATGAAATTTTGAATAGTGAGTATTTCAACACGCATGTGTACTCACCCTTCAAGAGCAAAGCCTTATTCGGACTGAACTATTTTAAAACATTCTTCAGTTTAGCTTTCAGCTTTAGGACTTAAATGGTAGGTTTTTATGCTTTTAACACTTTATTTTTTGGTTTGTTTGAATGTGCAGTAACGATGAAAAGCTTTTTTTTTTTTTTTGTGGAGGGTTGGTATAAAAACAAAGCAACAAAACCACATTCCAAAATATTGGATTCTCTTGCTCAGCAGACAAACCTGTTCACCAGAAAATAAATTAAACACACTTCCTCAAAGCTTAAGTCCCATGGTGTCAGAAAAGTTAACCTGGTCTCAATCTATTCTATGCTACCTGGGCTAATATTTACAGTTTCCAATCATTTTTTTTTTTTTGTGGATTTCCATTGAAAGCTTTTGCTGATCACCATGTAGAGTATACAAATACTGAACTGAACTGGCATCTGTGAATAAAAAGATATTTTTAAAAATCTAAATGTTAAGGATCTTGTGAAATCACCAAATTTTTGGAGATTTAAGTACAATGAAACTTCAGGGGAGCCAGAAAAGTCTCAATATTTGACCATTTTATGAGACTTAATAGTTTTTTTAAAAAAAGATCTTTAGTTTGGTGGCCATGTTACAGTCCACCAGCAATATATTTTTTTTGTAAACTATCACTTAATGATCTGATGCTTTTCTGGATCACTCCTTTAGATAGCACCAGGTTTATATATAAATCTTTGCTCTGTAATGCATCCTGGTCTTAATATGTTCTCGCATAAAAAGTCTAGAATACTGAATACCATCACACCTCCTCTTCTTATGTCTTAACAAGAATGCATGAGGAAGGATTCTTGATATAGTATCTGTTCTGGATATGAATTCAGGGTGGCTGAATGGTAATTTTTTGGTCTTGCTCATTGCTTTGATCCTCAAAATTCTGTGCTTGCTCTTTGCTTCAAAGCTTGCTGAGAAATGAAATGTTTAATTCTGATTTAGTCAGATGTGGGTCTCTTTGAGCTAAAATTTACCACAGCTGAGCTGGCCCTGTTGCTCTCATTTTCCCTATCTGGGTTGGAATCAGTTGAGGGAGTGGTCTATATATCTCCAGCAATATTATCCACATGCAGAAATGAATTCGATTGAAAAATATCCTCAGAAGAAATCTACCCTCAATGGAACCTTCTAATTCTATAGCATGCTTCAAGATGTCATTGGAGATGAATTTGGAGGGTCCTTTGAAGGAAAAACTAAAGTTTAAATTTTCCCCAGAAGCAAATAAAAGATTACCTATAAGGGATTTCATATATCCCTTGAAGTCTCACTGAATTTTGCCTAGAGACTTTTTTTTTAATTAGAAATGTATAAAAGGATGTCAGGAATGTTGAGATCATTTATTAAATTTCTGGAAAGTGACAGAAAGGTCTATACTATACATTTTAACAACAAAAAGGCTTCTTTAAAGAGTTCATTTCAATTGTATATAATTTCAAGACCTGCATTATAGCCAACCCATACATGTTCATGTTTTACCCAGCATGTTAAATACATCTAGGAAATCATTGATACATATGATACAATCCCTTGCCTACTTGGACATTACACATAGAGTGAAACTTTGAAAATGTTTTACTGTCTATTATTTATTCCATTTCTCCCAAGTTTCCCAATGGAAATAAATCGAATGACACTAGCAGAAGGCTAACAATAAATCTTGATCTTATTTCTTAAGTCTTAACTCAGATCTGTACAATAAAGATATTTAGTGACCTAGGTCCCCTCTCACCCCCCCCCCGCAAAAGTACACCGCCCCTTTTAATATTAATACCTGTATTTCAAGACTTTGTGACAAAGAATGTATTGTCTCCAGAGATGAGGATTCATTAATTGTCACAGATAAGGGGAATATAATTAAAACTAAACGGTCTGAAAATACTAGAACTTAAGGAATTATTAGAGTCGTATGTGCTTGCTCTTATGCCCTATTTCTGAGTGCCGTTGGGTTAGCCAACTGGATCAATTCTGGGGAATTCTTTTTTATGTTTTTCAAAACTAACACGATGCCTGCCCTTCCCCTCAATAACACGATTTGTACTTCCACCACCATCACCCGCAGCTGTGTTAGACACGCATACATGCACACACATGCCCAGGGAAAATCTGATGCATTGATTAGAAGTGTAATAATTAAGCAAAGGGGGTGGGACAATCAGAATGAAAAGGGTTGTGGGTTTTTGAGGTTTTGTTGCAGCAGGGAAAAAAAAAAGAAAAAAAAAAAGAAACGAGCTCCAGAAAGCACGCAGGCAAATTCACAATAGCAAAAATGTGAAAGGAAAGGATCGGACTGGACTGCAAACCTCTACAGCTCACCTACCCTTTTCAGACACAAATGGCTCTCTGCTTTTTAAGCTATATCACTGACCATTTCTTCCCTGCTTCAATGGAAGCAGGTGTCCTTGATGCCTGACTGATTTTTATAGCTCCCATGCACTGGCATTTTAAAAAACCCTGCTAAACCTTTTGTTTTTTACCCACTCGTGGGTCCGGAGGAAAACTAATGGCGATCCTTGCGACATAAACTTCCATCGTAAGGTGAAATAAACTTATACCTGTCAAATCTTTCACTGCTGCGCCTCTTTTGTTTCTGAATTTCTGTTAAAAAGGCATTTCTGCTCTCTTACTTTCCTGAGCCCTTACAGAAAGGAAGAGAAGGAGTGTGTACCTACCTTTTCGGAAGCTAAAACATCGCTTAATCCTCCTGTAAGTAGTTTTGGGAACAAAAGGAGACGATGCCAGGGTACCCGAGGCACGGACCCCAGTATTCCTGTCTTCAGGCATCATGCGGGCCTCAGAAAGAGTTGCTAGCCAAAAGCAGATATGAAAGACTGTTTTGGGGTGTCGTGATGCAATCAATCATTCTTATTTACTACTGTTTGTCTTCTCATCTCTACTCCTGGAGTATCTTAGTCTGTTGATGTTCACTGCCTCGGATGGCACACTTTCAAGAAAAAAGGGGCTTGTCCCTTTCCTTCTTTGCTAGTGGTTTCTGTTGCACTCTTTCCTCGCTCCTTCTCTTCTGGTTTTATTTCCCGTGGAAGGGTCGAAGTGTCCTACCACCTTGACGAAAGCCTCTCAACCTCTCATTGTTCATGGAAGGTACCACATGGGTGCTTCGTGGCACGGTTTGGGGGGGAAAAACGGTGCCTCTTCTCAGCTGGAACTGTACAGGGTAGAGCAACTGGGAAAGTCGGGGGCAGAGACTCCAGTGCGAAAGGTCAACAAATAGCAATGCATAAATGGAAGATGAGAACAATAGCCAAAAAGGACCCCCCAAAGATCTGTGTTGGAGGCTCCTGGGATGGTTCCTTTTTATCTCGGTAAAGAGGGAGCAGAAATCATGACAGCATCTCTCCAGAGGCCCCACTTGTCCATTTGAGATGCTCTTCAAAGAACGGCTTCTTTCTCTCTCCCCCCCCACCCTGCTTCTTAATTATGATGCAAGGAAATGCTCTCCCTTCAGACAGTCTGGATGATTTCTTGCCTTCCTCTCTCCCGGCTCTTGTGGCGAAGGCACCAGGCTCTGAAAGATCTGCTGTTCATCAGCACACCGCTTTTAAGTTCCTAGGTGGATTGGCTGAAGCACACACGCCTCTTCCAAGGGATGTCACTGCCAAGCTTTCCCCTATCCAACTATTCTCAACGGAAGGGTTTCAAAGGCTGCGGCTGTTGGCGCTGCTGTTTTCGACCACTGTTTCTATGCTTTCTGCTCCAGCCTGCTGCAAGCGTGTGGCAGGTGCGAGCAGAACAATATAAAGCAGGCATAAGCGAAGCCAGGCAGCCTCGGCAATGTTGATTTTTCTAAAATGTTGACTTTGACTTGACTTCAAAGAAATGTCACGTGTGTGGCAGTTTTAAGAGCCTCTTTGCTTCTGGCAGAGGTGTTTCACTCTCCCACCCCACCTCGCCTGTCCCATTAATCTTTCCTGCTCCAGGGGTCCCCTTGAGTTCCACCCTAGGTTGACTTCCATGCTGTGTAATCAAAGCTTGTTTTTACTCCTATCAAGAGCAGCAACCAAAAAACATGTCACCTTCTAAATCTAATTAGGAAAGAATTTAATTCACCAAGAAACATTCAGGGAGCGAACGGGGATTCTTGCCAATGCTGTTAAAGGCTGTTTTCAGTATCTTCTTTGTCCTCACCCTCCACAAACAATTATTTTTTTCCAAAGGGTTTCTTCCCCTCTACCCCCTCGCTGGTACAAGTTAACATCACAGTTTAATAAACCAGTTAATAATTTGCAGAGCTCCTGCTCTGGGAGCAATTGCCTTTGCACTAGGGCTGCCAGGAAGGTCAACCCCCCAAATATGAGGATTTTACCAAAGGGCACAGAGGCATTTTTTTCAACAGTTCAGAAAACATGCTTTTCATTCCAGTGAGATGGGATGATGGATGCAAGCCTTGAAATACACATGCAAAGCGGAAATTTTCTTCCAGGTTTTTCTTTTCGTCTTCTCTTTGCTCCTTTCATTTCAAGCCAGATTTTTTTATCATAGGCCAGCACAATTTGAAACCCATCGCTGCTCTCCAGCTACTCATGTCTAGTGATCCAGGACAAGGTTGATACTTTTCTTTTTTTTCCTTTTTTTTCTTTTTTGATTCCTATGTAGAATTTCAAAAATGATAGGAAGGCAGAGCTGGCAAGCAACTGAAAGGCAACTGTACATGACTTAGTTCTGCTTAGTAGGTGAAACGTTGCAGGCTAGGCTTAAATATTTAAAAGCGGGATGATGAGGAAGACAAAAGAGCATTTAATATAATATTGGAAACTGCTTTGTGTCTAGGCAGATTATTTTGCTATCTAGCCCAGCCTTGCCTACTCTGACTGATGGCAGCCTTCCAGAGCCTATGGATGTGGTGGCTAACCTTTTTGACACCGAGTGCCAAAGCGGGAGCGCGCATGTACGTGTGATGGAAACTGGAAGAGCAGCTCCCTGATGTGCATTTGCGGGAACGCCAGAAACCGGAAGCTTAGCTTCCCAGTGTGCGTATGTGCGTCAGACACCTGGTTTTCCAGTTTCTAACATGCAAGTGTGCCTGAAGACCAGCTGGCCAGTGTGCACATGTGCTCTGGGGAGATGCTTTTCTGGTTTCTGGTGCTCCCGTGCACATAAAGACCAGTTGGCTTGTGTGCATGCGCATGCAAGAACCCAGAACAACAGCAGGTGATGGCTGGCATGCCTGGGGAAATGGCTCTGTGGGCCACTTCCGGCATGTGTGGCATAGGTTTGCCATCATGGGCCTATGGCTAAAAAGCATCTTTCGAATAACTTTCCTTGGAATATCAGACACTGATTCTGCAACCTCACACATGCAAAACAATGAACAACCTCCACAAAATATGATGCATCCATAGAACAAAAGAGAAGACTGGATTATCTGCAGCTACATGATCCTGTATCTAGTGTAAGACACTGTTTTTTTCCCATCAATTATCTTCAATACCGACGATTCAGGAACATGGGTCTTTCACAAACTCACATTTTATACTGCTAACATAAGTACTCTGGTTATTTATTCAACCAACGTATTAAACAAAACAGGAATGGAAGAAAACAGTTGTGGTTTTAAAACTGGAGGAAGAAACATCAATAACCTGAATAATGCTGATGACACTACACTATAGGAAGACACTACAAGGTGGTGCAGTGGTAAGAAGACAGTATTGAAGGCTATTTCTGCTGACTGGCGGCTGCCTGCAATTTGGCAGTTCGAATCTCAGCAGGCTCAAGGTTGACTCAGCCTTCCACCCTTCCGAGGTGGGTAAAATGAGGATCCAGATTGTTAGGGACAATAAGCTAACTCTGTAAAGCACTTAGAGAGGGTACAAAGCAGTAGTGGGATTCAATTTTTTTTTTACTACTGGTTCTGTGGGCTTGGCAGGTGAAGGATACTGTAAAATCTCCAGTCAGAGATGGCATTTTCCAGTTCTCCAAACTACTCAAAATTTCCACTACCGGTTCTCCAGGACTGGTCAGAACCTGCTGAATATCACTTCTCGTGTAAAGCACTATGAAGCGGTATATAAGTCTAAGTGCTATTACTATCCCAACAGTTCAAAATTCAGAGGATCTGCAAAATCAGATTGCTTTAAAAATCAAAGAGCACAATGAAAAAATGAGAGCAATAAATAAAACCAAACTAATGTCAACGTGTAGAAAAACTAGCCTTAGCATTGGCAATGAAGATATCAAAGTAGTGGATCGTGTCTGTCTTTTTAAACCAACCATCAACAGTAAGGGATTAAGCAGTCAGGAAATATGTGGCAGACTGGCACTTGGTAAGGCAGTCACTTGGACAAGATACTCAAATGCTGTGATGTGTCCATACCCACAAAGACCAGAATTATGAGTTGCATGGTATTCCCTCTGACACTCTTTGGAAGCAAAAATTGGAGTTTGAAGAAGCAAGATGGGATGAACATTGACACCTTTGAATGTGAAGAAGACTCCTGAGAATTAATTTTTGAATGTTAACTGATTATTTAACAAAAGACAAGGGATTGCAGTCTAGACTTAAAGAGAGTGCAGTCAGACTCCACAATTTCTTGGTTTCTGAAGACTAATGGCACATCCAAGTTTTGAGGCCCTTCTTAGAAGGGCAGCAGGATTGGGGCCAAGCTCAACTTGGAGAGAATGATATTCCAGAGGATGGTGACACGTCAGAAAAGGCTCTTTTCTGGATCTCACAACATGCCCTTTCTGCCAAACAGGATGGGGATGATTGATGTCATGAGGGAGAGGTGGTTCCTCAAATAATGTAGCCCCATGCCATGTCAGGTTTTAAAGATTGCATCTAGCACCTTGAATTGGACCTGGGAAGCGAAGCAGCTTGTGGAGTGTTTCATAGAGCACATATAACTGCCATGCTGCTGCATTTTGTACCAGCTGAAACACCTGAGTCCTCTTCAATGTTGCATCCCTTCAGGAAGTAACTGGAGAATGAGTGACTGAGATTGGAGCCTCCTGATCCAAGAGACAACGCAACTGGTGCATAACACAAAGGCCCTTCTGGTCATGATTGTCACCTGCTCTTTGACTAGGAATCAACCCTCACCTGAACGCTAACTTCAACACCAACCCTAACTCTAACCCCAACCCCAACTCCAACTCTGGCCACTGTGGGTTCCCGTGGAGATGACCTTGGCGTATCAGTTGGAATGGGCCTTGTTTTGACTGAAATACCAGCTTCTTGATGCAGCAGCGAAATTCACTCTCCCATCCCCCTTGCCCATGGCAACTCAAGAGCAGTTCAGGGATGCTTTGCAAGTTGACAATAGATCTTTCTCGTGAGAACCAAGGTCATCTCCCAGGTGATGGAGGAAGAAGGAGAAGAGTGCCTGAGGAGCCCGTCAATTGGCCTAATTGGCCAATGTGACCAGTGAAACTTGGGGAAGGGGCTATTACTGATTTTAATTATGCTGAAACCATGGTTCCACTAAGTGTGCTGATATGATGTACCCAATAAAGAAGTTCTTAGAGGAAACAAGTGGCCTCAGAGTTCTGATTTGCTTGGATTCCTTAGTTGGAACCTTGACAAAGAGATTGCATGGCTGTGACCTGATCCAAGGCCACAGCCACCCTCTCATTTTAAGTGGCAACCCTAACCCTTCAATCAATCAGCAAAAATAGCAATTTGTCCACGATTATTTCTTTAAAAAAAAAACCACACCAAGTCTTTTATATCTGAAATTGGGCATGGGAAAGGGGTGACCAATAAATAAAATAAATTGTATGGAACACTCAATCAACAAACTTGAGTTAGGGGTGAGTTAATGAAGTTGTCTTCATTAAGTTGTAAAAACATAACAGTTTCGTTTCCTTATTCTGTTTCCTACCTTTTGAGATCCATCTCTGCCTTGGGTAACTAGCCTTGTCCAACCTATTGGAATGAAGTCCAGGGATGTAGCAATTGACTTTCCCAAATCACCAGGGGTGGGAGAGCCACTAGCTAAGATTCTATGCAGTTCGGAGAACAGCCAAATCCCACTCCTGGCTGGCTCCGCCCATCACTCCCCTCTCATCCCAGGAGTCCCCCCGCAGCCCGTATGGACACAGGTAAGTGCAATATGCGCACGGAGGTTCGGGGAGGGTGAAAAATGGGCCTCCTGGAAGTTTTTATTTTATTTATTTATTTGGTTTGTCAATCACTTACAAGATAATAGGTATAAGTAAAAACATAGTTATGAAGACATGAAATGGATACATATAAGAAAAATAAAAGAAACAATAGGACAGGGATGGTAGGTACATTGGTGCGCTTATGCACGCCCCCTACAGACCTCTTAGGAAAGAGGTGAGGTCAATAGTAGACAGTCTAAGGTTAAAATTTGGGGGGGGTTGGGGAAGAAACCACAGAGTCAGGTAGAGTATTCCAGACATTGACCACTCTGTTGCTAAAGTCGTATTTCCTGCAATCAAGTTTGGTGCAATTAACTTTGAGTTTGTATCTATTGTGTGCTCTTGTATTGTTATGGTTGAAGCTGAAGTATTCATTGACAGGTAGGACATTGCAATGTATGATTTTATATACTATACTTAGATTGGACTGAAGATGGCGTAGTTCTAGGTTTTCTAGGTCTAGAATTTCGAGTCTGGTGGCATAAGGTACTCTGCAATGAGTAGAGGAGTGGAGAACTCTTCTTGTGAAATATTTCTGGACTTTCTCAACTGTGTTAATATCAGCTACGTAATGTGGGTTCCAGACTGATGAGCTGTATTCGAGTATTGGTCTAGCAAATGTTTTGTATGCTCTAGTTAGTAGTGTGATATTACCAGAGAAAAAACTATGTAAGATTAGGTTAACAACTCTTAATGCCTTTTTGGCTATGTAGTTACAGTGAGCTCTAGCACTTAGATCATTAGAGATGAGTATTCCAAGGTCCTTGATGGAGTTTGGGTCATAAACAAGGCCAGAAATGGGCTCATTTCCAGCTTCCAGAGAGCCTCCTTTTCACCCTCTCAAAGGTTCGAGGAAAGCCTCCGGAGCCCAGAGAGAGCAAAAATGCCACCCCTCCGCCATGGTGTAGGAGGCTGAGTAGGCCACGCCCACCATGGCCTTGCCCACCCAGCAACTGGGCAGAAAACCCTTTGCTAAATCTTTTGAAGCCCACCTCTGCAAATTACAGTTGATCAAGCTAGCGGAAGCCCTTCTCTTCACAGAAGTAAAAAGCTCTCCCTTCGCAAAACACGAAGTTGCAGCTGATTTGTTTCATTTATCACTTCAGATGAAAAAAATGGCTTCCCTGCAGGCATAAAAGCCCTTCTCATTGGCACGAAGGGATGTAAAGCAAGTTAGCTGCTCCGGCGTTTACAAGACAAGCTACATCCTTTCACTCAGATGAAAGCAAAGCACCTGCTCAAACATTTGCAAATCCCTACTAATACCAGTCAATACAATTAACGTGAAGCTCAGCTAGGGGGCAGCAACTAGCTGACCGTAGTTGATCTTGAAACAAATCTAAGCAGAATCAGATCTGGTTAATTGCTCCAATCTGGCACTTTCAGGACGTTATGGATTATATACATACTATAGACTAGGATATTGACCACAAGTATCCTGAAATAAATTAATGGCAAATCATTTCTATTATATTACAACAAATCTATATGCTCTCACCTAGAATTGAGTGTAACTCAAAGAAGTCTTTACCTTTTAATTTATATGTTGCAGGAATTTCCGAATCTAACACCAAACATTTTGATGGGGTAATCTTGGATTGAAGCATTTTAAAAGTAGAAATAACATTTCTATTTCTACTATATTTCTATTTCTATTCCCATGTACAGCTAGCACATAAAGAGCATAACAGCATAAGAAATGGTTGCAAAGATTGTAAAAGTGATATGAAATGATAAAATATGTTTAATAAAAATATTATTAAAAAAAGAAAAGAAATGGCCTTCAACACTCAAAACTCAGATATTAGAAGAAGCAAAACACCTGATCAATCCTGCTACACTTGCTGAGATACAGCCAATATTTAATATTGTTAAGTGATAAGCAGAACTACTTTTCCAATGAATTCGCTTCTTTACAAATATTTAAAAGTAGAGCTCTTTCAATGTTCACAACTGCAAAAGAAAAGTCCAATATTTCTGAAGTTTCTAACATGCATCTATACAAACATATATTTATTTTGGTTACTGACCAAAATAGAGACTTCCTTTTAAGTTATCAGTTTATATTAATGCCGAATACAAGCTGGTGTAACTTATCCAGAACAAAAGAAGCATAATTTAAAGTTGTGGAATAGATAATGGAAACTGTTGTTTTTATGGTTGGTGAAGAGTGGCCAAAAGTCAGGACCATATTGTTCACACTTGCAGAATAGTTTTTATGAACACTAAGCTTGACCAAACTAGGAAAGATTAAATTATTTTAGGCACTTTTTTGGATTATTTTTCTAATTAAGTTTTGCATATTGAACTGAAAAAGTAGTATCAAAAGCATTCTCGATCTCAATCTCTTGACAGCACTCTCTGAGTGGTTTACAGAATCAGCATATTACCCCCAACAATCTGGCTCCTCATTTTACTGACTTCGGAAGGATGGAAGGCTTAGTCAAATTTGAGACCATCGGGATCAAACTCCAGATTGTGGGCAGAGTTTGCCTGCAATACTGCATTCTAGCCACTGCACCACCAGGGCTCAATCCAAAAGGGAGCTGTAATCACTAGTGCAGGGGTGTCAAACTTGATTTCATTATGGGCCACTGTGTCTGACCTCGGGGGGGCAGGGGGGGCGTGACCAGCTTAATGTCACTCATGGTGGGGGTGCCTGGGGTGGCCAGAGCACTCTGCCAGCAAAAACGGGCTCCTGAGCTCTGTTTTTGGCTGCAACAGCCTCCTGCAACCCTCGGCCAGCGAAAATGGAGCTCAAGGGGGCTGCCTTGCCAAGCTCTGTTTTTGCTGGCAGAGGCACCACAGGCCGGTCCTTCACTTTTTCCAGAGCGGCCCCATGGGTCAGATCTAAGCACCCTGTGGGCCGAATCTGGTCCATGAGCCTTGAGTTGACCCCCCTGCACTAGTGAGTTTCCATCTGCTTAAAAAGATGATGGTGTAAATTTGATTTTAAAAGATGATGGTGTAAATTTTGATTTTAAAAGTTTTAAAAGTATTTGATCATTTTTTTGTACCATGCAGCAAAAAGTGTTTAAAAATATTTGATCATTTTTTTGTACCATGCAGCAAAAAGTGTTTTGGAAAGTTAATAATTAATTAAGGAGACTCATATTTAGGAATTAGAGTTTTGAATTATTTAGAAGATGGTTTTAATGGGATAATGGAAATTGCTTTTGTTGGTTTTGTGATCAGGAGATCTTGAAGGTGGACATTAGAGTCAGAAGATAAAGAAAATGGAGAAATCAAGAGTGCAAAGTTTTGGATACTGTTCAGACAAGTTTTTGGACAGAATGGGTTAAATAATAAAAGTATTTGATAAAATTGACAGAGTATGTTCTAATGAAAGTGTAAAACAAGAACAAGCTGTAATGGATGTCTATGACATTAATCTGAAAGGGGATATACCTATAATGTAAATGGATCTGATGGATGATTCATTTCCTAAAGGGGGTAAACAAATATTAAACAGAAAACTGATTTGGATTTTTCCCTTCGTTCTGAATAGACAAAAGTTTTTCTATGATTTGGAAGTACATTTTAGAAATGACAAACAAAACAATAAATTTTACTTTCTGATGCAAAATAAATCTGTTAAACGTTGTATGTTTTATACAAAGATGGAGATAAACAATCAAAATTGTTTTTATTTGCTGAGATAAAGGGCGAAGTTTCTTCTTTCTTCTTTCCTTCCCCCCCCCCCCATTTTACATCCCTCCCTTTATTTCTTTGTTGTATTTTCTTTTGTTTGTATTTCTTCTGGGTTTTTTTGTAGTTTGTACTGACGTTTATATTTTGCATTTATAATTCCTAATGAAAAATAATAATTTCAACTGTTAGCCTTGATCAAAAAGCCTGCTCAATGCTTTCTCCAACTTAGATATAGTTCTATTAGACCAACAATCCCCAATCTTTGTGGCTTGGAGGCGTGAGGGAGAGGGGAACTGGGCTGGATGAGCAGCGGGCTGGCACACATGCATGCGACTCATTTTGTGTGTGGTTGGTCCACTGTTCACATGGCCCTTTCGCTAAATAGACTATAGGCCAGGGCTTGTGGGCTCCTGCATTAGACTACCAGAGGAATTGGGTTTACAGGAGTACAAGCCAGGGGTGGGATTCAAAATTTTTAACAACTGGTTCTGTGGCCATGGCTTAGCGTGGCTTGGTGCTCATGTGACTGGGTGGACATGGCTTGGTGGCCATGTTATTGGCTGGGCATGGCCAGCTCAATATCACTCACATTGAGACACGCATCTCCTCGCCTGGCCTCTCATGACTGTGGGGATGCTGCAACAGTCGTAAGTGTGAAAAATGGTCATAAGTCACTTTCTTCAGTGCCATTGTAACTTTGAATGGTCACTCCACACAAGCAAAGTACCAGCAAAGGAGGGAAAAAAAACTCCAGAGAAGTTCCAGAGAAGGAAGTCTAGTCCTGCCAAGAATGTAATAAGGGTTAACGGAGAGGTAGTTTCTGTAAGCAACACCAGAATGTTTCCTTCCTGCCTTCCTTACAGGATTAGGCCAGTAATTTCTTCTAACAACCAGTTCTCTGAACTGCTTAGAATGTTAACAACCGGTTCTAGTGAATAGGTGCAAACTGGTAGAATCCCACCACTGGTACAAGGGTAACTTGGAAACAACAACAATAACAACAACAGCAGCAGCAACAGCAGCAGCAGCAGCAACAACAAAGTTATAGCTTGTTCAGTGGGCACAGAAAAAGTAACAGTGTAAGATAAAAACAGAGATAATCTGGTTCATCATCACATTATCTCACTAATGCCTAGTACTGAGCTTCTATGACAACTGTTCTGGTATAGCATAGCATAGCATAGCATAGCATAGCATAGCATAGCATAATTTCTCACCTCCTCCAAATGGTGCCCATATAACCCTGCGGATGGACCTCACCCAATCCTCCATGTCATTCTGAGTGCTAGCCATTAGGAGGTAAGTCTCATGATTTGATGTCATTCGTTCTCTGTCTCCTCCTACAAGAAAAAAACAACACTGTTAAGGGAAAGTATTCTCTCTTGACCCAAATATTCATATTTAAGTCACCGTTGGAAAAACCAGTAGCGGAATCACAGCCAAGCAGGTATAGAAACATGTACTGTATAGTTCATTACCCAAAAGAGGAGAAAACCTTCTTACCTCTGGAATTGGAATTGCTTGTTTATGAGGCATGACATCCTCTCGTTGTTTGACCAAATGTTTTTCAAAATATGTCTAATACCGGGAAGGTCTGAGGTGTTAAGGTCCCATGAAAGGTAACCTACCTACAGTTTTTGATCATTCCTTGAGGTACAAAATTGCAAGAAAACAATTACAGGGTAAACCAGAAGCAAATGTTCAGTTTGAAGGTTCAGTTCTGCTCAGCAGATTTGGCAAATGAAATGCCTGACAAGATGGGTACCTTGTGTCTAGCTGAGCTTGTTGATCAGAAAGGTTGGCAGTTCGGCGGTTCGAATCCCTAGCACCGAGTAATGGAGTGAGCTCCCGTTACTTGTCCCAGCTTCTGCCAACCTGGCAGTTTGAAAGCATGTAAAAATGTAAGTAGAAAAATAGGGACCACTTTGGTGGGAAGGGAACAGTGTTCCATGCACCTTCAGCATTTAGTCATGCCAGCCACATGACCACAGAGACGTCTTTGAACAGTGCTGACTCTTCAGCTTTGTAACGGAGATGAGCACTGCCCCCTAGAGCCAGAAATGACTAGCACATATGTGCAAGGGGAACCTTTACCTCAGTGGTGGGATTCAATTTCTTTTACTACTGGTTCTGTGGGCGTGGCTTGGTGGGTGTGGCAGGGGAAGGATACTGTAAAATTTCCAGTCAGAGGTGCCATTTGCCGGTTCTCCGAACTACTCAAAATTTCCACTACCAGTTCTCCAGAACTGGTCAGAACCTGCTGAATACCACCTCTGATTTACCATTTTACACGATGAAATATGACAGTGGAAGAAATTGTCTCCTGCTCCAAGCACCTCAGAAGAAGACAGAGTTGGTGGCCAATAGTCCAAACATTTTAGAAAAGTTTTTCCCTGCGCTCTGGTGATCTGAGAATTCATTCACTTCATGATGGACACAGATGTGAGGGCCAGGCCTGGTCACTGATCCAAGGTGAACGAGTACATAACCCTAAAATGCATTGATCTCAACTGGCAAATTAGAGGTAGTTCTCAGCTTACAACCAAAACTGAGCCCAAATTTATGCTGTTAAGTGAGATAGTTGTTAAGTGAACACTGCCCCCTTTTACTTTTCTTGCCACAGTTGTTAAGTGAATCACTGCAGCTATTAAGTTAGTCACATGGTTACTAAGTGAATCTGGCTTCCCCAGGGACTTTGCTTGTCAGAAGGTCATAACAGGTGATCACATGACCCCGGGACACTGTAACCATCATAAATATGAGGTGGTTGCCAAGCATCCGAATGTTGATCATGTGACTTTGGGGAACAGCAATGGTCATAAGTGTGAAAAATGGTCTTATCACTTTTTGCATTACCCTCGTCACTTTGAACGGTCACTGAATCAGAGGTGGTATTCTGCAAGTTCTGACCAGTTCTGGAGAACCAGTAGCGGAAATTTTGAGTAGTTTGGAGAACCAGCAAATACCACCTCTGACTAGAGATTTTACACTATCCTTCCCCTGCCATGGCCATCAAGCCACACCCACAGAACCAGTAGTAAAAAACTTTGAATCCCACCACTGCATGAACTGCTGTAAGTCGTGGACTACCTGTATGGTGAAAAAGACTTTTTGAAGATGGAAAGTAGGCTTAGTAAGTTAATATTTCCTGCCAAAGACTCCTACTTCCTCCCCCACTCAGTAATTAACTCTTATTTTCTCTCTCTCTCCCTTTCCGTCCCTCCCCTCTATCTCTCCCTTTCCCCCTCCACCCTCTATTCTCTTTCTCTTCCTTTCCCTCCCTCCCTCTCTCTCCCCCTTTCCCCCTCCTCCCTCTCTTTCTCTCTCTCTCCCTTTCCCTCCATCTCTCTCTCTCTCTCTCTCTCTCTCTCTCTCTCTCTCTCTTTTTCATTTTTCCCATAAGTAACATGATAGAAGCCTTGTTGCCAACACTGAGATCATTCCCATTTGCTAACATCTGATGGGAACAGTTGGGATATTAAATAAAAGAACCGTATATCGCTTTCTCTCTTAAAACTCATCTGAGAAACAATTACTATTTTAGTAGATTGTGTAGCTTCTGCTTCAGGACGCTGGTGAGAAAACCTTTCTATATTATCCAAGCTCCATTACCAATAAAATACAGTTTCAACATAGAATGGCCTTCTCGAGTGTTTTTATTTTATTTTAGTGTCTTTCACACGGGCTTCAAAGCAATTTGCATAAAAAGCATCAAACTCCATTTCATTCCTTTTGTCAAATGAAATAATTTTAATTGAAACCTCAAAATTGGCAGGAGCAGAGGTAAAAACCTTCCCCTTTATATCAAAAGCCAGTCCGTGTTTAGCAAAATGAGAACATTTTCCCTGCTCAGCTGAACAACAAGGAAAGAACTAATTATTTTATCATCTCATTTGGGAAGAAAGTCATGTACAAATAAACAGGTAACCTGTGCTCCCGTTTTATAGAACGGGTTTTTCTTAAAGAGGAGAGGGGAGTGAGTGTAGGACATGGTATGGTGTAGGACCAGGTTGCTCACCCGATCTTTTCGAAACCCTCCCTAAATTTTTTTTAAAAAAACATATTGAAAGCTTGCCAGATTGCAGAGCTCAGTCCATCTTACGCAAACGCTTATGTCAAAATCTCATCAAACCTTGATAATCTCACACAAGATGGTCACCGCTTTATAAAAAAAAAAAGATGTTGAGACTCTGGAGTGCAGAGAAGAGCAACAAAGATGATGAAGGGCCTGGGGCCTAAAACATATGAAAAATGGTTGAAGGAATTGGATATCTCTAGTTTGATGAAAAGAGGGACTAGGGAAGAGGTGGTATTTAGCAGGTTCTGACCCGTTCTGGAGAACCGGTAGCGGAAATTTTGAGTAGTTCGGAAAACCGGCAAATCCCACCTCTGTCTGGAGATTTTACAGTATCCTTCCCCTGCCACATCCACCAAGCCACGCCCACAGAACCAGTAGTAAAAACATTTGAATCCCACCACTGGTTAGAAAGTATGAGACTGTGAGCCTGTCTGGCCTCAGACACAAAGCCAGCTGGGTGATCTTGATCCAGATACTTCCCCTCAGCCCTAGGATGGAGGCAATGACAAGCTACTTCTGTAAAATCTTGCCAGGAAAACTGTAGGGATTTGTCCAGGCAATCTTGGAGAATCTGATAATTGAATAAAAGGAAAAAGAAAATCACCCAAAGCATTATTCTAGGAAATAGTTTCTTATGGACATCCTATAACCTGAAAATCAGATGCTGAGGATTTCAAGATGCAGCTTAAGCCAGATCCAAAACACCGCAGGAGCTGAACTCTTCCCCGAAACCCTTCGTGGCTAAGTCCTGACTGACAGGTGATTTACCAACTGTATTGCTATATCCCCTGCTGTCTTTTTACGGCTCCACAGTATGACTCCGAAAGGCAGCTGCTGTAACATATTCTCAAGCAGAGGGGAAAGTGGCAATTTTCCTGGGTACTAAGAGCTCCTTTTAGACAGGCTCCAATTTTGTTTGACCACTAAAAGCTCAGCCAGTTCACAACTCCACAGAGAAACAGTTCCAGGGTTTTGTAGAAAGTTAGCACCCACCCCACTGCTAGAAGAATGAAATATTTTAGGAAATATTAAAAAGGCAGAATATTATATTTTCCTGGATGAGAAAATGGAGAAACGTGCTCTTGGAAAGCAGCCCCCACCTTCCTTAATTGCCCTCAGTTGATATCAGCACTTAAAAGATAAAGAGATAGCTCTATTGATAAGTAAATAACCTCCCCCCAAGATTCAATAAAGGTAGGATTAGCCCTCAGCCATAATAGGAATTGCCCAAAGTCCCTTCACTGCATCATCTCAGTTGCACCACCCCCAGCAGTTCAAACTTCAACCCAACTTAGCTCAGACAAAGTCCTAGCATTTGTACATGACTCCATGGGAGTCTGACAATAGCCAATAGAATATATGTTCTTGCACAAGAACAGGAAGCTCAAGTGCAAAGCCCAAGAGAAGATACAAAAAACTCTCACTCTCAACTCCATGGGGGCAGCTGCACCAGAACCACGTGGTTCTGCTTCATCATTAAACCATCTTTCCAATCAGCCTCCATATTTCCAGGGTCTTTCTTCCAGCTTGGAATTGAACCAGATGAATATTTCTTCCAACAGTTTCGGGTCTGTTATCCAGGAACTTTCAACCTTTCACAGGTGCTTTTTCAAGAGACAACTGGACTTTCTGTTTTTTTCTTTGAAGACGTTCAGGGGTGGGATTTTACCAGTTCTCACCTATTCGCTAGAACCGGTTGTTAACATTCTAAGCAGATTGGAGAACCGGTTGTTAGAAGAGATTACTGGCCTAATCCTGTAAGAAAGGCAGGAAGGAAACATTCTGGTGTTGCTTACAGAAACTGCCTCTCCGTTAACCCTTATTATGTTCTTGAACTTCCCTGGAGTTTTTTTTTCCTCCTTTGCTGGTACTTTGCTTGTGTAGAGTGACCATTCAAAGTTACAATGGCAATGAAAAAATTGACTTATGACCATTTTTCACACTTACGACTGTTGCAGCTTCCCCACAATCATGAGAGGCCAGGCGAGGAGATGCCTCGATGTGAGTGATATTGAGCTGGCCATGCCCAGCCAATAACATGACCACCAAACCATGCCCACCAACTAAGCCACACCCACAGAACCGGTTGTTAAAAAATTTGAACCCCACCCCTGAAGACGTTTCACTTCTTCAGCTGAAGAAGCTTCTTGGATCAGAAGCAAAATGTCTTCAAAGAAAAACCAGGAAGTCCAGTTGCCTCTTGAAAAAGCACCTTTGGGACAACCATGACCTGGAGGACAGAATCTCCATAGACTTTCAGCCTCCTACTTCCTTCCAAGAGCCACCCACATTCACACCATTAGTTGAAGTTAAGAAGTGCAAATAATATCTTTATTGCCCATGAATGAGCCGAGTTTCAATGGAGGACTGATAAACACCAGCCTCTAACTAGTCGTCGTCTTCTTCTTCCTCTTCTTCTTCTTCTTCTTCTTCTTCTTCTTCTTCTTCTTCTTCTTCTTCTTCTTCTTCTTCTTCTTCCTCTTC
>NW_020769317.1:28479125-28497850 GCF_900518735.1 Pseudonaja textilis
TTCTTCTTCTTCTTCTTCTTCTTCTTCTTCTTCTTCTTCTTCTTCTTTTGCAACAATGGCTCACTTTTCATTAGGTTACTTTCTGATAAATGTTTCTCCAGATCCTTTAGATTACAAAGCCCATGATGCCTTGCCATAGGCCATCCTGGAGTAATGGTAGTTGAACTCCAAACTCCAAAGGATCTTGGGTTACTTTTCCCTTCAGTATAAAAGGAAATTTTCTGAACATGACTAAGTTGCCTTTGGGATAAATAAAGATAGTACTTGGTTGACTTTGAGCATGCTTTTCCTCTTGTATCAAGTTAAAATATTATAAAGTGGAATTATTATTTTGGAGGGCTAGCCGTTGCTTCTGAATGATATCAACATGTCTTTTCCACTCAGAATTGTATTTTGTATTGTCCCAGTTCTTCTACCCACTACAGATGAAAATAGACCTGCAGGCAGCACATTAGAAAACCGGTGGAGCATGAACTCAATAGAAGATACTTTTTCAAGTGAATATCTCATCTTTTTTTCATGTAAGAAACTCTCCAACTGCCCTCTGTCTTCAATTAAATCCCAAAGAAGACATTAGGAGAAAAGTCTTCCCATTGCTTTACTTTTTTTTTCTAGGGGGGAATCTGGGAAACATTCCTAGAACTGGAAGGAACTTTAGAGGTCATTTAATCTAATCCTTTATTGCAGGACTGCTTAGAGCCTGAGTGTGAGATGATGAAGTGTTAATCAACTAAGCACAAATGCAGAAATTCCAAATAAAAATCTAAAAAAACCCCAAGAATAAGGTAGAAAAACAAATCCCTTTCTCATAGGAGAAGAAAACTATTGAAATTGCAAGGAAGGTTTTCTTCATTCAGAGATCATTCAGCAATTTGGAATGAAAAGAGTGGGAAAAAAGAAGGATTAGGAGGGGTTGTGATAGCTATCTTCCAGTACTTGAGGTGCTGTCACAGAGAAGATGGGGTTGAATTACCAATAAAGGAAAATATTTGCAGATCAGGGTTGAAATAAGAGGTCCTCTCTAAGCTTGGTTTATTTCTTGCAGACATTTCATTACCCAAACTAGGTAACATCATTCAGAGCTAGGATTGAATTATTCTCCAAAGCACCCGAGCGCAGGACAAGGAGCAATGGATGAAAACTCATTAAAGAGAGATCCAATTTAAAACTAAGGAGAAATTTCCTGACAGTGAGAACAATTAATCAGTGGAACAGCTTGCCCTCCTGAGTTGTGGATGCTCTATCACGGGAGGTTTTTAAGAAAAGCGTGGCTGCCATTTTTCTGGGATGCAATTGTCAGCGTTCTAGGAAACAAACCCCAACCCAATAAACTCCGAGACTAACATTTTCTCAAAATTCCATTTTATTAAAGTTGTCATACTGCCACATCTGGGAGAACCTAAATCTGTGAGTTCTGGGTTTTCCCTCAGGAATTGAAAATCAAAAACCCATCCCCTGAACCCCTCAGGCCCAATCACCATCCATCCTAACTTGAGACATCCTCTAACCACTCCTCACCCAGGTGCAGGAATAACATGACCTTGACTATAAAGAAGAATGCTATTATGTCTAACTACATGCACTCTAAGAAGTCCTCCCTCCCAATTTCCCAGGCACAGGAATGTGGCAGCGTGGAAGCTTCTGGTGCTAATATGGCTTCCAAAGCTGACAGCAATAAGTTCTCCTGCCTTGGGCAGGGGGTCGGACTAGAAAACTTCCAAGATCCCTTCCAGCTCTATGGTTCTCCACTCTGTGTCCTCTGTCTGCTACTTAGAAAAGTTCAAGCCTTCCCCCTCCTTCCCACTCATGGTTTATAAGTAATCCATTCCAGTTTGCTTCTCCTCTTCTGTAAACTCAGATGCACTCTGGTGCTTTAGTAAACAGAGGGTGGAAGTTGGAGAGCTACTTGATCAAGCTTCCTCTAACCACTTCATCTCATTCTGGGTGCAGCTTTGTACACCTAGTTGACCCTGTTTGGATGTTAACATAAAATGTCAAAACGTCTGGCTTAGCAATGGGGGAAAAGAAAAAAAACATAATCCTGAAGGAAAAATGCCTTTTCAGGAAACTGGTTACGACTTGTCTGATTTCCCTATATTATGTCGCCCTCCTCGCTGAAGGAATTTGTTGAAATAAATAAGTAAGGATCTTTGCATTCCATCTCTTGCTGTTGAGCATGTAAGGACTGCCTCAAAATCAGGAAGCTGCAAGTTCGAGCCTAGACAGAGGTACATATTTCTCTCTCTGGGCGCAAAGGGAAAATAAATGCTGTGAGCTCTGTGTAAATGTCAGGAAGGGCATCCAGCCAGTAAATGCTCAGCTCGATTTAATCACCCCGCTTCCACCCCAATGCAAAGGATTGCAGGGTCATTAAAAGAAAAAAAAATATTTTTATTTTATTTTATTTGTTCATTACAGTTGTATGCCTCCCATCTCACCACAGGCAACTCCAGGTGGCTTGCATTCATTCAATCAAAATGCAATATGTAAAATTAAAACAATAAATAAGGTAAAGGTAAAGGTTCCCCTGTCACATACGTAGTAGTCGTTTCTGGCTTTAAGGGGCAGTACTCATCTGCATTACAAAGCCGAAGAGCCAGCGCTGTCCAAAGACGTCTCCGTGGTCATGTGGCTGGCATGACTAAATGCCAAAGGTGTACAAAACGCTGTTACCTTCCCACCAAAGTGGTCCCTATTTTTCTACTTGCATTTTTTTACGTGCTTTCGAACTGCTAGGTTGACAGAAGTTGGGACAAGTAACAGGAGCTCACTCCATTACGCAGTGCTAGGGATTCGAACCGCCAAACTTCCAACCTTTCTGATTGACAAGCTCAGCATCTTAGCCACTGAGCCACTGTGTCCCTCCCGAATTTAATAAACAATAAATAGAGATCGTAAATTCATTGAAAATAAAATTAACCAAGGGTGGTGGGGGGAGGTAGGGAGCAAAGTTTACAGGGGGAAGGGGGTGGGGTGTTATCTAATTAGGAATAGATTGTGTCCCCTACAGAACAAGCAGCAATCTAAAACCCCAGGTATTGTCACCCATTCCTGCCTGGTGCCTGACCTCGTGCTATGATTTCTGATCAAGACTGATGTCTCCCCGTGGAAGCAGCAGAATCCGTAGTGTGGCCTGCGCCTCCATTAGGCAATCCTCGATCTGCAGAGCCCGCTGATGGGTGTTCAGCTGAGAAAAATCAACAGCATTTCCTAGTCTTTTGCAGGCTCACTGGAAACGAGCTCTTCCTATAGTGCTGCTGTAGTGTAAACTATCTTTGTTCTGAATAGCAATAGCACTTAAAAGACTTATATGCCGCTTCACAATGCTTTACACCTCTAGCTAAGTTGGCCCTTTCTCTTCTGAACGTTGTTGGTGTCTTCTTTTTTCCCAGGGATATTATTCTGCCCAAGATGACAAAGGTTGTATTATTTTAAAATGAATCTATGCTTCATTTTAGTTGACATCACACATTTATACTTGTGGTGGTGGTGCCGTGGTTAGAATGTAGTATTGCAGGCTAATTCTGCCGACTGACAGCAGTTCGATCCTGCCAGCAGTCCAATCCTGGTTGACTCAGTCTTCCATCCTTCCGAGCAGTGGTGGGATTCATTTTTTTTTTACTACCAGTTCTGTGGGCGTGGCTTGGTGGGCGTGGCCAGGGAAGGATACTGTAAAATTTCCAGTCAGAGGTGGTATTTGCCGGTTCTCCGAACTACTCAAAATTTCCACTACCGGTTCTCCAGAACTGGTCAGAACCCGCTGAATACCACTTCTGCTCCTGAGATTGGTAAAATGGAGGAGCCAGATTGTTGGAGACAAGCTGCTGATTCTGTAAACTGTTTAGAGAGGGCCGTAAAGCACTGTGAAGCAGTATATAAGTCTAATTGCTATTGCTATTGCTATATTGTACACACACACACACGCACACAGGCTACAAGAAGAACTCAAAACTCATTTTTCAGAACTGACCCTCACGACAGGCTATTTCAACTCTTCTCTTATTGCTTCAATTATGTAGCTTTGAACACTTCTGTTGGTGCCAAAGATGTCACTAAAACTCTACTTTCAACATAGACATACGTATCTCCCTGGGATTATTATGAGTGTGCTTTTATGAACATGCATACTTCAGCTTGGGTCTACATGAGGTTCTCACCTGGAATTGTCCTCTTCCCTGCTAGACAACGCTGCACGCTGCATCACAGCAAGTCTGTTCCAGAAGTATATTTACCATCATTGCATTATTTATGTGACTTTTTCCTTGAATTCAAATTTAGGAAAGCAACTAAACTTGCCTTTTGTTCTGTAGAAAACAGATCTCCCCAAAAACTGATGGATTGGCTCTTGTGAAAATTGTAGTACTGCCTCTCAAGTAAGGTGACCAACTTTTTTACAATGAAAAGTAATGACAAATAAGTTGAAGAAAAAAATACAAAGCCACTTGCGCGCAACACCCTCTCTCAAAACAATTCTCCTGTGTGGAGCACATGCGTCTCAAAATCGCATCTCACTGCGCTGTACCGAGCCTTGACGAATCACCATGTCAAATACAAATACGTCACATCACACACAAAGGATTGGATCGGCATCAATCAAATACGGAGATTTACTGATTAGTCTTCAAATATCAAAAAGGAGGACATGTAGGAGGACACTTTTCGAGGGAGGACAGAACTTACAAAAGGAGGATTTTCCTCCCCAAAGGAGGATAGTTGGTCACCTTATCTCAAGAATGTTAGGCCAAGGGCTGTTTAGCTGACTCTAGAATGGTTCACAAAGCCATTCCCTCCCTCTGAACCAGTTTTCAAAATGCAAAAGAAGGAGAGTAACATCAGCCTCTTGAAGAACAAATCAGTAACACAAACACTTGACTTAATTAAACAAAGGCTTGGAGCCCTTCTGAGATTTCTTCCGGGGCTTGAAGGAACAGGATAGAAAATTGGAAGATTAAGGAAAAAAAAAAAAACCAAACAGGAATTGGAAATCAGTAGTGCCATTGAAGAATGTTCCTTTGCAAAAGCTGACTCCACAAGAAGGACACGTTATATATGATTTGCATCAGGAAGAACTCACTTAACCATGTTAAACCTCTGAATTGCACTTAAGCGAGGAATTTGGCTGACTTTCATTGTTATGTGCAATGCTTATTCTGTATTCTCAAGACCAGAGGTGATATTCAGCAGGTTCTGACAGGTTCTGGAGAACCGATAGTGGAAAATTTTGAGTAGTTTGGAGAACCGGAAAATCCCACCTCCGACTGGCCCTGCCGCCATCTATTCTCTGTCTCCCGAGTCCCAGCTGATCAGCTGGGTCTTCTTTGGTTGCCCTGCACAGAAGAACGGAGCTGGAAAGCAGGTTAGCAGGGTGGAGAGGGATTGGGATTTTACAGTATCCTTCCCCTGCCACGTCCACCAAGCCACACTCACAGAACCGGTAGTAAAAAAATATTGAATCCTACCACTGCACAAGGCGGTGTGTTTCATTTATTTATCTGTCAATCCGTCAACCACATGTACATGTATGCTGCACACATACACACCATAGGTTAGAGACTCAGTTTGCATAATTTTTTTTTTAAATTTATTCTCACGTTAAAGTCCACTCCTGGCCATTACAGGAACTCAGGTAACTATATTTTGAGTTGCCTACACAATTTCTCATGCCAGACCTGGCTGCTTAACATTAGGGACCCCATCAAACGTCCTTAGATTTGTTCTCAGATGATGTATAGAATCCACTTCTTTCCAGCAAACTGGGACTCAACCAACCACCCATCCATTACAAGAGTCAGTTTGAGTGTTGCAAGAAAGAATAGTAAGAAATACTGAAGTGGTCAATAGGAAGAGGCTGAATATTTTCTTTCTTTTTCACATAAAAATACAAAAAAAGGAATTTGCTACCCCTTGAAATTGGGGCTTGAGGGCTGCTCTGCTTAGCAATATTCTAAAGTAACATCCTCAATAATGTTAATGTAATGAGAGCAACGGGGTGCAAAGGGACGCAATGGCTCAGTGGCTAAGACGCTGAGTTTGTCAATCAGAAAGGTCGGCAGTTTGGTGGTTCAAATCCTAGCGCCACATAATGAAGTGAGCTCCCGTTACTTGTCCCAGCTTCTGCCAACCTAATGGTTTGAAAGCATGGAAAAATGCAAGTAGAAAAATAGGGACCACTTTGGTGGGAAGGTAACAGCGTTTCCTGCGCCATCAGCATTTAGTCATGCTGGCCAAATGACCACGGAGATGTCTTCGGATAGTGCTGGCTGTTTGGCTTTGTAGCAGAGATGAGCACTGCCCGCTAGAGCCAGAAACAACTAGCATGTATGTGCAAGGGAAACCTTTACCTTTACCTAATGAGAGCAATAGTCAGCAACACTGGGAAATCAAGTTTTCTACAGTATTGTCTGTATTCCTACGGGGAATTTTCATTTAGGATCAGAAATGCTACTGGCTGTTTCAATTATCTAATCATCAATAGAAGCCTAAGCAAGGTTCTGATTTTAAAGCTGAAACACAGGATGAAAGGCAATTCGGGGCTTCTTGGATCTCAAGGAACTGAGTCTAGAGAGGCATTGCACAGAGATTCATTTGGTGCACTAATTGCAACTATTCCTGACCCTTGGGCACTGTATGGTCACTCATGCTTTGGTCACTTCCCGGTTGAATTATTGCAATGGAACACCTTGCCCTCAGATGTTGTGGGAGCACCATCACTTAAGACTTTCAAGAAGAGATTGGACTGCCATCTGTCAGAAATGGTGTAGGGTCTCCCGCTTGAGTGGGGGGTTGGACTAGATGACCTACAAGGTCCCTCCCAACTCTGATAATCTGTTATCTGTTATCTGTTAATGTGCTGTACAGGTGGCTGCTCTTGAAGACCCATCAAGTGGTCTAGAATGCAGCAACACATACAATTTGTCCATGTTACGCTGCTCTCTGCATGAATTAGCTTCCTGAGGGTATCTGCCTGTTCTACTCAGTCAGATAGAATCAGTGTGCTTTAGGTTCCCTTCTTGACATGTTGCCTTCTGATGGAAGTTGGTTAGTTGGCCTTCTTGGTAGCTTTCTCTGCCCTTTGGAATTTCCCACAAGTACTGGGACAGCATGAGATGGAAGCCCAGAAATATTCCTTGTGGATGAATGGGGATGTGTGTTGTGATTAGGAGCGCTGGGAGTTTCTGAGTTTATTATTTTTTTGTATTCTTTTTTTTTATATAAAATAATTTTTATTTTAGACAAACATACACAAACAAAACATAAAACCATCTTCCATTTACAAACATACAGTGTGTCGGTTGGTTATAATAAATCTTTTGTGCATCCTCTCCATAGTCCTCACTTACAGTTTGTATAAATTCTCATATTATCAATCTAGTATATATGTATATCATTTATTTGACTATATTATTCCATTATTTTATACGAGATATTCAAAATTTTAAATTAATTTATATTATAACATTCATTACATCATCCTAAATCCATCCAACAGTAGTACATCTTTATGTTATATTTTGTATAATTCTATTATCCTTGTATTGTAAAATTCTCTAACATATTTCATTTCCATATTTTTTTTTTGTCTAACCATTGATAAAATAAATCCCATATCTTATAAAATTGTTTATCTTCTTGTTCTCTAATTTCAAATGTCAATTTACTCATTTCGGCACATTCCACATTATTTTCTTAATAACTACCTCCTGCGTTGGTATTTTCTCATTTTTTCCAATTTTTAGCAAATACAATTCTAGCCGCTGTTAATACATTTACAATCAAGTATTTCAATTCTCTACTGTATATTTCCGGTAAAATCCCCAGGTTTAAAGTCTATATCGTTTTTGCCATTTTTTTCCAACCATCTTAACATTTCTATTGTTTTTACTTTTTGTGAGCCACAGAGGGTTATGTTGCATTGGATGGGCAACTATATCATCATCATCATCATCATCATCATCATCATCATCATCATCATCATCATCATCATCATCGTTTGACACCCACATAAACCCTTGCAGGGTGGAGTCCGGGCAACTGAATGGAGCTAGCAGAGGTTTTACTGGCCGGATGCCCTTCCTGAAGCCAGTGTGGAGATTAGTTCAGCAGATACATTCTCATTGATGGGCGTATGTATGTATGTATGTATGTATGTATGTATCTATGTATACGTATATGCATATCAGTGGTGAGTTTCAAACTATTTTCCTATGGGTCATGAGTGCGTGTTTTTCCTACCTGTTCGGGGTGTGTGCATGCAGACCGTTTGATAATGACCTTCTCCAGCAATCCCTGTGTGTGAAACAATCTGCTGTGCCCTGGCGTGTGGCAATCTGCTGTGCCGCGCCAATCAGCTGAGCTTGAAAAACAAGGTATAAAGCATAGCTTAAAGCCCGGGCAGGCAGGTGGGCCAAACAGCTGATCCTCAGAGCAACCAGATCGCCCGAACCGGGCCGAACAAGTAGCATACCACCACCACCCCGGTGTACATGTATATTAAATAAATAGATTGATAGACAAACAAACCAACTTTAGTCTGATTTTCCAAGAATTATCCCCCCCCCACACTTTTATTATTTTATTAAAATATTGATACCAAGACCACGGATGATCAATGGTATTCAAATCCAGATTAGGAACTACTGCTGCTGGGATGATTTAAGAATCAGTTAATAGGTTATGACACTATTCCAATAGTAGCATGAATTTCTGTACTTCTAAATGATCCATTTCTACTGTGGAACAGCATGAGTTTGTACCATAAGTGGGCTAGCTCCAAGCGTAATTACATTAATTATGCCTTCTTGCCTGTGCACAAAGCTACCTAATGGAACGATTCCCTTATTCCCATAGGTGCATGGTCACTCTCCATTATGGAAATGCATTCCCTAGATTCATGCCTTTTTTTTTTTTTTTTGCAATCATTGCTAAAACCAAATGCAGTGATGGATTCTGCAAAGCAGTACATGAAACCACGTAGTCATTCTTCTGCTTTCCCTTTTCTCAGAAGTGTTAAGAAGAGTTATGCAACTTAGTTGGACTTAGGTGTTCAGTTCTTATGAATGTAAAACATACAGAAAGGGCTCTTGTGAATGCGTGGGTTAGCTTACCCAGCATCAGTCTGAAAGGATCTACCTCAGGGCTGTTAAACTTGTTTTGTCACGGCAGCATCATGTGACGTATCAGTAGTTTTTTTTCCCCTTCGCTAAACTGGGCGGGGCCATGGCCAGCGCAGGATGCATCTGGCCCGTGAGCCATGAGTTTGACAACCCTGATCTACATGTATGGAGGTTTAGAGGTTTCTTTGTGGAGAATCTTGACCAACCAAAGCTATTGAAGAGAAGAGAATATATGTAGCTCAGGGCTGAATTGTGGAGTATAGAGAAGAATAAACTGGCACATCCACCACAAACACCACAAAAAGAAAACAGACCGCCTATGCAACATATTTCAATGAAATGGATATCCATAAATGAAAAGTGCCTGACCTCTCAATCCACTACAGCTCAACCAATACAAACCATGAAAAAAATAACACTGCCATACATCAAAAACATCTCAGTAACAACCAAGAGACTGTTGCAATCACATGACATCACTGCTGCCCAGAAACCAATGAAAACCCTCCAAAATATCTTAGGCAAACCAAAAAATCCAGCAACCCAAGAAGAAAAAAGAGGAGGCATCTCCAACATAGACAATGTAAGGACTATAAGAGTCACTATGTAGGGTGAATGGGCAGAGGACTTCAATGAACCCAATTAGCTGTCAGAATACATGATAAAAACATCTTAATCAAGCAACACATGGACAAACTCAATCATAGTTTCAACTGGGAAACTTTGAGCATCCTAGACGAAGCTAAATCCAAAAAGGCTAGGGAAGCTTGGCATTCAGACAAATCATCATTAGATCTATAGAGATAAACCACATTTATGCTCTTCAAAAGAGACGATTAAAAAAAGGAAAAGGGAAAAGAAAAGATCAGAAAAACATTTTCTCCAACAACCATCATTCAGATAAGCAGGGATTAACATCAGACAAACAATCAAGCAGAAAACAGTATGCTAATTAAGAAGCTATTAAGAAGAAAACCACAGGATTGCCAACACAGGCAGGGCAAGCTACTGTATATAAACAGAGAGAAAAAAAACCCACACTCAATCGCACTGATCACTTCAAATGAAACATCTGCAGGCAAACAACCAAGCTCAGAGAGCACCAAGGACACAAACAAAGCCATTGTTCTTGAACAGAAGGGACATCTTATTGGGTTGGTAATGAATTACAGCTCACATGTGTATGGGAGAGATACCTTATATCACAATGGATAGCCGCTCCGATCCTTCAATAACAATTGAACCAGAGGTTGTATTCAGCGGGTTCTGACCAGTTCTGGAGAACCAGTAGAGGAAATTTAGAGTAGTTCAGAGAACCGGCAAATACCACCTCTGACTGGCCCTGCCCCCCATCTTTTCTCTGCCTCCCAAGTCCCAGCTGATTAGCTGGGTCTTCTTTTGTTGCCCTGCACAGGAGAATGGAGCTGGAAAGCAGGTTAGTGGGGTGAGGAGGGAATGGGATTTTGCAGTATCCTTCCCCCAGGAGTGGGGTGGTAATGGAGATTTTACAGTATCCTTCCCCTGCCTCACACACGAAGTCATGCCCACCATGTCATGCCACGCCCACCAAGCCACGCCCATAGACCTGGTAGTAAATTTTTTTGAATCCCACCACTGAATTGAACATGCACGTATTCTCTAAAAGGCCAGTATAAATGTTGATTCCAAAGGCTCTTTAGAGAGACTGATACCTGTACTCAAACTTCAAACTTTTTTGCTCTAAGTTTTTTTTTTTTAATGACAATCTCTTCTAAAAAATTTGTCGCTAGAGTTAGACACTAGAAAAACTGGTTAGAGGGAGCCAAGATAACTACGGGAACAAAGATGCTACGAATGATTGTACAGAATAATTAAAAGTTGGAGGAAGAGGAAATAAGATATCAATTTTACATTCTTTTAATTATTCTCAATTTTTACATGATGTTTGAGGTTCATTTGTAACAGGTTTTTCTTTTGTTCCACTGCCAAATAGTAAAAGCAATTGACTGATGATTGAGTGTGTGCCATCAAGTCAGTATCGATCCATTGGTAGACTTTTCTCTGGGAAAATAAGCTCATTATTGGTTACATATTTGTTGGTATATTCATTTTTTGCAAAACTGAATTTGTTTTGAGGTACTATTTTATTACTCTTTTGCAATCCCTTTTAGGGTTTTTTTTTTCCCCTTGTTAATAGAATTTTCTAAATCAATACAGAAACTATGTTTTCTTTGGACATTTCCTCAGGAGACTCATTCTGGATTGATGCCCCCTCACCTTTCAGAAAATGCAACAGGCATAAAAACAATTTTTATTCGACCTGCTTTATTGGGTTCAAGTTCCTTATCTAAATATCCATTTAGTCAAATCTTCTTGCCATAAATTCAGATACTGTTGCTCAGAAAGGAATATAGACAAGCTATTTGAACATTAATAAAAGCAATACAAATAAGCAGGAAGAACGGTTGAAGTCCAATGACCAGAGGGTGGAATTCATTATTGCTTTACCTGTGTTTCTATCCTTCTTTAAAATTAATTTGTATGCAGTCTTTTTTATTTTTACAAATAACTCAAGGCAGTGAACACATCAAACAGATTTTCCTCCTATTTTCCACACAACAATCTTGTCAATTGAGTTGGGCTGAAGGCGAGTTACTGGCCCAAGGTCACTCAGCTAGTTTTCATGGCTAAGGCAGGACTAGAAGTCATGGTCTTCCACTTCTAGCTGAGTGCCCTAACTACTAGACCAAAGTGGCTTCTTTAAAGGAATTATACAGACCTTTGAACATTAAAAGTACATGAAATTATGCCTCTGTACTAAATCTCTTTGTCTTTTCAAAAATGTTAAGACATTGAAAAAAGGACCATAATGCATGAGAACAGGGAGTTTTCTGTTTTGCTCCCTGCATTATTTTCAGCTTAAAAATCACTTCTCACTGCAGTTATTTTACCTTCTCTAAGAAATGTTAATTGTGGTAAACAAACTGCTTTGAAAAGGTGCCATTGTTATGAAGGAAATAGCATAGGGAAGAAAAAGTTGTGTATTTCCTTTGGGCCCCTTCTAGAATTATATTCTTGGTTCTAAGCTGTCCTTCGCTGCTGTTTTTTAAAAGAAGAATCCTTACTTTATAATTCATCAATTGACATGAAAAGGCTCACTAAATCCATGCAGATATTTAGCTTGTATCCAGCTATTGAATATTCAATGGAGGGGCAAATCATGTGTTATCAGTGGTATTACATCCACCAGTTCTGTCCCTCTAGTTCCTTTTTATTCAGAAATAATGTAAAAGGTTCTATGGGAATAACACAAAGCAATAATTTTGAAAGCAATAGCCTGTATTGGTCAGCAATGTCCAAATGCCTAGGACTGAACTATCTATACCAAGGGTCTCTAACAGGGGTGGGATTCTATCAGTTCTCACCTATTCACTAAAACTGGTTGTTAACATTCTAAGCAGTTCAGAGAACTGGTTGTTAGAAGAAATTACTGGCCTAATTCTGTAAGGAAGGCAGGAAGGAAACATTCTGGTGTTGCTTACAGAAATTGCCTCTCCGTTAACCCTTTTTACATTCTTAATCCTTTTTACATTAAAAGGACTAGACTTCCTGTCCCAGGAACTTCTCTGGAGTTTTTTCCCCCTCCTTTGCTGGTACTTTGCTTGTGTGGAGTGACCATTCAAAGTTACAATGGCACTGAAAAAAGTGACTTATGACCATTTTTCACACTTACAACTGTTGCAGCATCTCTACAGTCATGAGAGGCCATGTGAGGAGATGCATGCCTCGATGTGAGTGATTTTGAGTTGGCTACACCGAGCCAATAACATGACCACCAAGCCATGCCCACCACATAAGCCACGCCCACAGAACCAACTGTTAAAAATTTGAATCCCACCTCTGGTCTCTAACCTAGGCAACTTTAAGCCTGGTGGACTTCAACTCCCAGAATTCCCCAGCCAGGAGTTAAAGTCCATCAGGCTTAAAGTTGCCAAGGTTGGAGACCCCTGATCTATACCAATGGGGGTGTATTACTAGATTAGATTTGTTAAAACTAGACTTGAGTTATTCAAACTGAGACCCATCTTCCATATCTTCCAGTTATGTAGGAAGAGCAATTCTGTGGACTGTCAGCTGATGCTAGAGTAAGATAAGCCTTCTGGAGCAGGGTAGTAAGTAAATCACAGATCCCACTGAAATCAGTATGAAAGGTCAGTCCCATTGACTTAACATAAAAATCAAATGACGTTTTTCTCCACTCTTGGATATGTTTAGCCCCTGGGCTAGGCCTGCACAACATGCTAGTCTAGGCTACAATGATGTAGAATCAGTGGCGGTATTCAAATTTTTTTACTACTGGTTCTGTGGGCATGGCTTGGTGAGCATGGTGTGGCTTGGTGGGTGTGGTGTGGCTTGGTGGGCATGACTTGGTGGGCGTGGCAGGGGAAGGATACTGCAAAATCCCCATTCCTTCCCCCACCTGTCACTAACCTGCTGTCCAGCTCCGTTCTCCTGTGCAGGATAACAAAAGAAGACCCAGCCGATCAGCTGGGACTCGGGAGGCAGAGAATAGAGGGGGCGGGGCCAGTCAGAGATGGGATTTGCCAAATCTCTGAACTACTCAAAATGTCTGCTACGGATTCTCCAGAACTGGTGAGAACCTACTGAATACCATGTAGAATGTATGTGTAGAATGTATTTTGATGACCCAGACATTGTCTTGTTAAGTTGTGTGGTGGCATACAATGCAGCTTATTAGTTTGGACATAGCATGTTAAGGGAGCATCAAAATTATAATTTATGGATCAGTGTTTAGGATTTGGCATGTAAACCCAGCCAATGTAGAGACTGTAGGGAGGGAACAGTATGAGTCTGTGGAAAACAAAAATGAAGACGATTCTGGTAGCTATTCAAGCTGGAAAAAGTGATACCATACTCCTGATTTTTGACCCAGCTGTTTTGTGAATCTCCTATTCAATCCATAGATTAATTATTATTCACAGTCTCAGTTCACAAATTATTGCTCACCAACCATATTCAAAAAAACTTGCTGGCAAAGAACACACACTGACTGATTTTTATAGGGAAAGTCAAAGATAGCAGTCATTTTTGCTCTGACCATCACTTACACATTCAAAGACCCAAACTTGCAAAATTTGGAATTTGTCTATGCTCTGAGACAACTTTTTCCAACCTATTGTCCTCCAAATGTTGCGTATACATGTCCTTCCATTGTCCACGGGCAACTTTCTGTCCAAGGAGACTTTGGGCAGGTAATCTCAACATCACTTCAGGTTGGAAAAGGCAGTTTTCGAAGGGTAAGGTCCATTTATAGCCACCTCTTTCTTTCTTTGCCCATTTTCAGTTCTGGTAACATACCAGAAATGCAATTAAAGCGGATGGGGCTTTAGAGTCAATAGTGCAGCACCATTGGCTTTTCTAGCCATGTTCTTGATTGCATTTCTGATGCTGTCAATAAGGGATGCATTATTTATGAAATGGGTTTCAAAGAGGCAGAGATATTAGGAGAGCCATTCAATGAAACTATATCTAAATTCTGAGTGAAAGCCAACACAGTGAGAAGATACCCAGACGATTATCATTGGATTTAATATGTTATTTGCTTAGCCACCTATTAAAATATCACAATAACCTATTGAATGTATCAACCAAACCTCGCACAGACCTTTTAGGATGCACGTGTCATTAAGAGGGTGAACACAGTGATGTTAATTACACAAAGGAAGAAAAGTCTGAGGTTAGTTCTCTGTGTAGGTTCACAGAAATTCAGCAGAATTGAACCTCTTGAATCTCCAAATACCTACGCAAGGGTTCTCTTTGAAGACTTCAGTTCTGCATTCAATACCATCATTCCAGACATTCTTCTAACTAAACTACACCAGCTAGCGGTACCTGAGCACACTTGTAAGTGGATCATAAGCTTCCTAACAGACACGAAGCGGCAGGTGAAGCTGGGCAGAATCACATCTGATTCCTGTACAATAAGCACAGCCCCCACACACACACCAAGGCTGTGGGCTTTTTCAACTTCTCTTCTCCCTATATACCAATGACTGCATCTCAAATGATCCATCTGTTAAAATACTGAAGTTTGCAGATGATACAACAGTGATTGGTCTCATTCGAGACAACAATGAATCTGCATACAGACAGGAAGTTGTTCAACTTGCCCCGTGGTGTAACCAGAACAATCTGGAACTGAACACACTCAAACCGTAGAAATGGTGGTAGACTTTAGAAGAAACCCTCCCATACTACCACCTTTTACAATACTAGACAAAACAGTATCAACAATAGAGACTTTCAAATTCTAAGTTCTATCATATCAGAAGACCTAAAATGGACACCTAACATCAAAAGCATCATCAAAAAAGCACAAGAATGTTCTTTCTGTGCCAATTCAGAAAGCTCAAAAAGCCCAAGGAGCTGCTGATACAGTATTACAGAGGAATTATTGAGTCTTCCATCTGCACCTCTGTAATAGTCTGGTTTGGTTCTGCAACCCAACAGGACAGACACAGACTTCAGAGGATAATTAGGACTGCAGAAAAAAACAATTACTATCAACCTGCCTTCCATTTAGGACCTATATATTGCATGAGTCAAAAAGAGGGCTGTGAAAATATTTACAGACCCCTCACATCCCAGACATAATCTGTTTCAACTCCTACCCTCAAAACAACGCTATAGAGCACTGCACACCAGAACAACTAGACACAAGGACAGTTTTTTCCCAAATGCCATCACTCCGCTAAACAAATAATTCCCCTCAACAGTGTCCAACTATTTACAAAGTCTGCACTACTATTACTATTAATCTTCTTATCACTCCTTATCACCCATCCCCTCCCACTTGTGACTTTATGACTGCAACTTTGTCGCTTGTATCCTTAGAATTCATATTGACTCTTTCCTCGTATGATTTGATTGCTTATTGTATCCTATTACTATTAAGTGTTGTCCCTTATGATTCTTGACTCTTGATGAATGTATCTTTTCTTTTATGTACACCGAGAGCATTTGCACCAAGACAAATTCCTTGTGTGTCCAATCACACTTGGCTAATAAAGATTTCTCTCTCTCTCTCTTTTTGCCCTGAATTGCAATAACTCCACTAGACCTTATTAAGTCCAGGTTCCAAAGGTAAAAACTGCTGAATTCAGTTGATTGATGATTGCATCGTTCCATCTTCTAGCAGTAGACAGCCAAATATACAGGAAAGCTCATAGACAAGACCATCATTGCCACATAAGGTTGTGGTGAGATTAAATATGACAGATGTGTTTTTCTGCCTCTCAATGCTAGAGGCAGCCAATAGATCCATCCTGTGCATTTTTACTCAGTACTTTTTAAAAAAAATGTACAAGAGTGTTTGGAATGCAGTATTGGAGGCTAATTCTGCCAACTGCCAGCAGTTCAGTGCTGACTCAGCTTTCCATCCTTCCAAGGTCAGTAATATGAGGGCCCAGATTTTTTTGTGGGGGGGGGTGCAATATGCTGATTCTGCAAACCGCTTAGGGAGGGCTGTAAAGAATTGTGAAGCGGTATATAAGTCTAAGTGCTATTGCTATAAAGTCTTGTAAATAGATTACAGGTAATTCTCAAATTACAACCACAATTGAGCCCAAAATTAATGTTGCTAAGTGAGACATTTATTAAGTGACTTATGCCTCATTTAAGATCTTTTTTGTCACAAGTGAATCATTTCAAGTGTTAGGTTAGTAACACGCTTGTTGAGCGAATCTGGCTTCCCGATTGACGTTGCTTGTCAGAAGGTCACAAAAGGGGATCCCATGACCCTGGGACATAAATACGGGTCAGTTGCCAAGCATCTGAATTTAGATTATGTGACCATGGGGATGCTGCAACGGTCGTAAGTGTGAAAAACGGTCATAACTCCCTTTTTTTCCAGTGCTGTTGTAACTTTGAACGGCCATTAAATGAATTATTTTAAGTCAAGGACTACCCGTGTGCTGTTTCTTTTGGCCTTAAACGTACTACTTATCATAAGCTTTTTAAAAAGAGTCATTTGTCTGAGATGGTATAGGTTATCCTGCTTCAGCAAAGGGCTGGACTAGAAGACCTCCAAGGTCTCTGCCTGGCTGCTGGGTGGGCGTGACCATGGTGGGTGTGGCCTAGCTGGCCTCCTGCATCATGGGAGGAATTTTCACCTTCCCCAGGCTCCAGAGGCTTTCCTTGAATCTCTGGAAGGGCGAAAATGGCCTCCCCAGGCCCCGGAGGCCCTCTGGAGGCTGGAAACATGCTTGTTTCTGGCCTTCTGGAACGTCCAGAGCCAGCCCTAGAATGGCCATAACATTAGCTACAGGTTCGTCTGAACTGGGGAGAACTGGTAGCATCCCATCCCTGATTCTATTCAAGTAAGTCACACACACACACACACACACACACACAGAGAGATGGGTTTTTTTGCCAGTCTCCTTTCTCTGCTAATGCATTCAAGGACAGATCTACAAGGTATATCATGGATGGGAAGTCATACATTTAATCACTGGCAACAGACTTTCTAATACTAACGGATAAACCTCCAGGGAATCATATTCAGATATTCCCGATTTTTAAAAATTTTTATTTGACCTTAATTTGGGGAATTGAACACAACTCTATGCGTGGTCAGGAGAGGCCACAGCAAACACTTCCTGCTTGCTTTTTCATCTGTTCTTTCAATTCTACCCTGGAGCAGTCTCAGAGGCCGTTCATCGGATGGAACAGCCAGCTTAAAAAAAAAAAATCCAAAGCTGCAGCTTTCCTTAGGGCTTTAATGGAGGAGAGGAGGGGGGAAAGAAAAATGTAATTTCAGTTCAGTTCCTAGGTGGCATCAGATTACATCACAGTTCATTGGGAATAAAGAAATGCCCCAAAAGGCGCATTGCCCCCTTATCGAGGGGCATGAATAAAATATGAGAGACTTCTGGTTAAGGGCTAAAGCCCCATCAGAGAAAAAGCTCATTATCCCAGAATAAAATCAATGCATTCCTGTTACAATAGGAGCACTTAGGCTGTACACCATCAAGGGGATCATATTTTATTTAAGATCCGTAGGAAGGACATACTATGGTCTAACATTGCCGGTCAGAGTGTTCTGTATAGCATTGCTGTTGGGTCTTGCTAGCTCGCTTGCCTCTGGTTTATTTATTGATTTATTTATGAGACTATTTCTTGCCTCTCCTCCAGGAATCCAAGGTAGTTTACGCAGGACCAGGGTGGAGAAAAATTGAGGTTTTTTTTTTTTTTAAATAATCCGATTTTTTAAAATTTAAATTGGATTTTTAAAATTTTAAACAAATTTTATTTTAATAAAATGCTTTCGGAGTAAAAATCTATCTAAAGATAGTTTTCTATTTAAGATACATTAATAATTTAGTTTATTCAGCATGAAATGGAGCTTAGTTATGTGGCATGAGGCTATATAGTCTGCAATATTGGGACTCAACAGCAGGTCAGAGGAGGCGTTGCTGAGGAACAGAGATGACAGTTGCTCTTTAACAATTATGATTTAAATCGAGTTGATTTAAATCAAGGTTGTTGTTTTTTTAGATAGATAGATAGATAGATAGATAGATAGATAGATAGATAGATAGATAGATAGATAGA